>PNEQ01042756.1:0-152336 GCA_003012365.1 Medauroidea extradentata | reverse complement strand
ATATATATATATATATATATATATATATATATATATATATATATATATATATATATATATATATATATATATGTTTCAAATTGAATTAAAAACTTTCCTTATGAAAAAGGCAAATAACTACACCATACCCTACAGAATTGTTATAGAAGAGGAGGCTTTGTACTTAAAAGTCGTTGAAAGTTTGAAAAAAAAAATTGATTTAACATAACTATCCGTGGCTTAGAAACTTGTCAGCGAAAATATACGTTGTGACAATTTGTTTTAAAAGTAAATCCTAGATATAAGTAAGTACTAGTATTTATTTGCGTGCACTATAACGTGTTTTCACAAGCACTTCACGCAAAAATAAACAGCCACCTGGTTTTTTGCTCCTTCCTGCTTGAAATCATTACAGGCGGCCAATGCGAAATGTCTACGGAGCCGGTTTCCGGCGCCAGTCAATTAACGCTCAATGAGAGAAAAGTGTTCAACAAACCGGTTCTTTTACGAGGCGTATGTACTTGTCAGTCACCATCACGAACAAAATTGGCTTGGCAGCAGATGCGAAAAAAATGTTCCTTCTTTACAATCGACGACGAGCTCGAACGATATATTTTTCGCCATGTCTGCCTGCAACACGCGAGAGCGTTGAGTTATAGAGGCTGCATATATGCAAGGCGACATTAGCAATAGCTGCTGTCTCTTTGAAAGACTTCTCGTAGACCAGACAGACAAACAACAGTAACAACAAAGTGTATACGTAACTTTTCACAACAGCACGCCACACAAGTGTGGGTTTTAGGCCACGGGCATCTTTCTATAATGTCTTTCAGAGTTTTTTTGTCATTACAAAAGGAAACATAACGCTAAATCATCATATTGATGTATTGAAAAATGTTTTCATTTATATCCTGATATATACAAAAGTAAGAATTACTTATACATAGTAAAATTATCAACTAAAACAAAAATGTTTTTATGTCAACCACTAACCAAAATTATATACCAATTTTTTGGGTATTAAATATAAGCTGCAAGTAAAATCCATTTTTACACATTTATGATATGGTTTTACGATACCTGCTTTATTGTAAGACTAGTAAAACAATATTCGCAAAACCAACCAAACTAGTTCACAGTAATATTTGTGAAGTAGTTTGGAATAAGGCCGTAATGTGATGATCTCATTTCTAATTATGTCAATGGGGAATTTGCAATTTCCAGGGGGGAAATGTTAGCTACTAAAACTTATTTATGCAAACTACTTAGGGGTATTTACTGTATCCAATTGAATAACAATTTTTTATTTTTTTTTTATGTTTTATAGGAATGTAGTAAGAAAGTGCTAATTGTAAGTAACTGTGTAATAAATATAAAACCGGAGGTGGCAAAAAAAATTAAACTATGAAACTGGCGAAGGTCTACAATGTAAAATAAAAGAGCCGAGAGTTAAAATAAAACAATTATATACATCAAAACAATTTTTATATTGAAAAATGTGAAGGACACCCAAATTAACGAACAATCAATTAAATATGTATATCAACGGGTTGTATCCGATGTCATGCTATTAACTCTGTGAAATAATTTCTTCCAAACCTAAGTTTTAAATCTCGAAGGGGATAAAATTTCAAACTCACAATTTAGAAAATAATTGATATATCAGTCGGAAAGTTTCAGTACAATACTATTTACAAACTACTGCGTTTAAACAATTAATAATTTATGCAGTTTTATACCAATGTAATAAGAAATATCACTTTTGTCTACTTTTTATTGTTTAAAATTACTCAGGTTTTTTTATATATTTGTTTAATAAATGTTTTCTAAACCTGTCCAGAAGAAAATTAGTTTTAGAGCTTTTTCATTCACGTCACAGATCATCTTAGTTGAACATGAAAAATTTGGATTGGGGCGGTAATAACATATTTTGTGGTGATTTTGAAAATTTAGTTTATGCGAGTGAAGTGAACAAAAATATTTGGTTTATCGATTTTTCGTATTTTCGATCATCAGAGAACTTCAAGTGTCTAGAAATTCATATTCAAATTTCGTGTTTGTAACTTCTACCTAAACGTGTAAGACACGTTTAAATATTATTTACAAAATCCAAATTTTCAAAAATGTAATCCACCTACCACAGATAAAATAATTTTAAGCAATATTAAGTGCTGTGTGCGTTTGCGCCCATATATTTATGACCACATTGATTGTTGCTGTTGCCGTTTACACCTGTCACATGATAACACAAGTGACACCTCGTGTATTCTCTATCTCTCTCTGTCTCCCTCTTTTCCTATGAAAATGTGATTAGTCTGTTTGGCAGTAGCTGGTTTGATAATGGGTGGATATTTATGATACAACTACCTATTAGATGATTGGAAACAACTATTATAATTATATTGAAATGAAAGGCTGAATGGCACTAGTTACTTACTTATTATTTTATTTTCCTTAGACAAGCGTGTTAACATAGTCACGGACAGTTAAAATATTGCGTGAAAGCAATGTAGTCTAGCTTAGAAAACGTCTCTGTACATCATTTTTGGTACACCTGAATTATAATTTTGATGAATATTTTATAAGTAGACATTATAAAATTTAACTGTCCCGAAATTTCTTAATAGAAGCGTTTCACAGGACTCTAAGAGGAATATTATTTGCCAAAGTTATTCATGTATAGCGTCAAAAGTATTCATACTAAAAGGTTGACTTTAAGAAGCATAAACCGAGTTAATTTTCTACATATCCTGTGCAAGTATTCTTTCCGTTCTTCAAACAGAATTTTTGTGCACATTTTAAATGTTTTTACTATAATAGATTCTGAAATCTAATTATTAAGACAATCATTTTAAAACTATGCGGAGAAGATTTCGCTGGGGTAACATGAATGCTACCTTCTTTTAAAGAATTGCCAAAATTTCGAAATCATGTGTCCATAAACTAAAAAAAATAATGATACGAATTCGTACCCCAAGTGTAGACTTATACGGAGATTACACCGCGTTTCCGTATCTCTGAGCATAAAATAATAGCATATTCCATATTACGACAGATGATGCCCAGATTAGTGTATGGCTTAAACAGGTATACGTGCGTTATAGAAACATTCAGTCTAATATTGGAGGGCGATGAAAACTGTATATATTCGCTGAATACAAGGTCAAATGGAGTAACACTCATAATAACAAAATACTGCATACAGAAATTAAATGACGCTACATCGTATAGAAATTACCAAACGAAAAATTTTGAATGTTAAAACTACTTTGTTAAGAAATTTAAGATTCTCATAATAGTGCTACTTAATCAATTGGTTTTGGGAAGTTCGGGATGGGAGAGTGGCTAGCAGATAATAACAGCGTTTTCGAAAATTGACGTGTCAAATCAATTTAGACCTACAGCAATATTTCAATTATAGTTGCTGGAAAAATTATGCGAGTGAAGTTCGCTTGCTTCCAATCAGTGACCGAACTAATTTCTTGCGTGCATTCGATCATAACCCGGCTAACCCCTGGTTCTTGAGCATCCTGATCATGTAACCGAAAAAAAAAAACAGTTAATTATTTGAAGGGAGAATCGTTTAAGTTCAGCAAGCTGTCGTTACGTCTTAAAAACCATATTATTATTCTCTGTGAATTAAAGCTGTCGTTTATGTTTGCTTAATTGCTTCAAGCACGCAAGGAGGTATTACTGCTTTTTGTCTTACATACACTACTCTATCGATAAGATTTTAGTTAGAGAGGTACCGTTTTACAACATTCAAGTCAGCTTTGTACGTGGCCTAGTATATGTGTTCCAAGTGTTGTGAAATCTGAAAAATATTTCCTTATATATGTAATAATATGCTAAAAATATAAAAAATTACCGCCAATTTAAAAGTATGGACACAGACTGAAAGAAATTCACAAAAGTTAACGCATCTTTGCTTGTAGTAGGCTATATGCATTTCTATAATAGGTTCCCCATATATTTTACTTGATCGAAATATGTTAAAATGGCCACCATTTTGTAAATATGAACAGGACGTAAGCGAAATATACATAAGTCAAGGCAGATTACAAAGTATTATATGTGTACAATGTTTGATGAAATTCGGTCCACTCACTGGTTCAAAAGTTGTAAGGACGGGCACACACACGGACGGTCACACACAGGCACACAGACGGAAATGTGATCTTATAAGCCCGTCTTTTTCTTCGGAAAATATGCTAAAAAATGACAGAGCGGTATAAACTAGAATCGTTAAGGACTCTGCCTACCTCAGAGCTCTGGCGGCAGCAAGGATAGGGCGTTACCGGTTAAATTGTATTCTTAAATATCTCAGTCACTTCCAAACCTACATATACCACCACTGACTTTTTTGTTCAGTACGATATGGCCCACACTGCTACGGAATCTTTTAGCAAGTTATATCAATACCCTGAAAACTGTGATCAAATAAGTGTTTTCATGCCGATTAAACACTCGAAACCCTGTATATATAAAATTCATTTCACATTTTCGTTTACGTCGCAGTATTCTCCTCTTATCAATGCAGAAAATGGTTTCCATCCGAAAGCGATATCTCAAAGGGTGACTGAGTTACACGGAATTTAGTTTAACATGTAAAACCCTATTCTTGCTCCCGCCGCGCTCCGAGCCTGTCTACCTGCGCTTCAAATTGTTACGAAATGATTTATTTTGTAAGTGGTTATTATATTGGGGGTTCATAAGTTATTATTAGTTTGGGGGGTTTCACTCAGATGGTAGCTACACTGTGGGTTTATTTAGATGTTATATACGGCTAAATGACTTTAAGACAGTTATAGTTAAATGGGCATTTACTATTCTACAATGGCAGGTACTCTGAATACAAAATAGGTTACATTGTGTTCTATTTATTTAGGAGGGGAGCGCAATATTACTGAATATTAAGTTATTATATTAAGTTGAGAGTTGCTGCCACATAATTAGATCAGACGACCTTACCGAAAGCTGGATTGATGAGGAGACGACATCGACGGACGAGCACGCACCCGCCGAGGCTCAATCCCGAGTCCCCGGCGGAGAACCGCACTGATGTTGATGCGACGAGTGTTGGTGGACGACCGCTCGACGACAGACGACAGACAGACCCCGTTTTCTTGGTAACAGCGCCATATATCGGCATGCTTGTCCTCGATATTGTGCAACTACGAGGGGGTGAGGTGAATTGCTGTCTTCCGTGGTTTCCCAACGCTGACCTGATTGCCGCTCGGACGTCTTGCTGTCAGGCTTGCCAGGCAATATTGCCACAAACTGTGTTGCAGCTAGTTAAGGCCATGGTCTGTCATTTATTTCAAACAATTGCAAATGAATCAAATATTTTTTAACCAAATACTTTGAAAAAATTTGAGACTGTGTACAAGTCACACGATTCACAATTTTGCCAGAGCGTTTTTTTAACTAATGTACCGTTTTATAGCAAAAGAAAAAAATACTTTTCTTTATTTTGGCATATTTTGACAAGAACATATGTGATATTTCAGGGGCAAAAACCTAAAAATCTGTTTGGTGTATTGCAACAGAAAAATTCAGATACAAGTGATGATATATAAGTGTTAAAACTGTAAGAATAAAATTTTGATATATGTATTAATTTGCTTTAAAAAATATTTTTTGGAAACCACTGCAAAACTAAAGAGCGAGGCCTTAAGGCTCTTTTTTGACAAGACAATTTAACACGCATTAAAATTATGATATCTAACAAAAAGAATACACACTTAAAACTATATCGTTATAAATTCAAAAATTCGGTAAATTTATTAAAAACAATATTTTCGGTTCCATCAAAATGGTTAAAAATAACTTTTACAGACTTCCGTGTATGGATAAATAACAACCTGACTCGAAAAAACACAATAATAGAAACATGGCTCAGACTTTGAATATGAATAAATTAAATAATTTTGTCGCCACTTCTTAAAGTCCCGTAGGAAACAGTATAATTGTACAGTACTGCTGAGTGGGTTGCGCGGAAAGGCAATACTACGTCACCACAGCTGTAACCTTACCACTCCGCTCACAACTCTGCCTCACACACGCAAACGTAACATATCTAGGGAGTTTTGGTTCGTGCATAGATGCGCACTCCTTCCGAGAAACAGTGATCCAAGAATCTTACATTTTCCGCGCACCAAGTGAGTTCTTATTGGATAAGTTAAATATAGGCACAATGAAAACATAGTGGAACAATCAATGAAATATTCGGGCCTATACAGTTAGGCTACTGAAGTTCGTCATGTAGTTTGTTGGAAGCAATAATCTTACTCTGTAATGTCTGCCAGAGCTGAAGGTGTTAAATGTGCCGCCTTCCACGCACTTCAAATGCGTTACAGCATGTTCGTAAATACGTTTTATTTTCTCAGATAATTTACATGTGCCCATTGTGCCAATGTCCGAAAATAAACACACTTCAGACAAGGACGGAAATCGTGTTATTACAAATACTATTTCAATGTCCACAAAAATAGCTAAGAGCATCCTTTCCAGGCTTCCGTACTTGAAAATATACTAACAAAATGTAGGTTTAAGGCCTCGCTCTTTAGTTTTGCATTGGTTTCGAAAGTATTTTTAACGCAAATTAATACATATATCAAAAACTCATTCTTACAATTTTAACACTTATGTATCATCGTTAGTATCTGAATTTTTCTGTTTCAGTACACCAAACGGATTTTTAGATTTTTGCCCCTGAAATATCACGCATTTTCATTGTACAAATAAGCCAAAATGAAGCAAAATATTTTTTTGCTTGCAAATGGAACATTATTTAAAGAAAACGCTCTGGCAAAATTGTGTATCGTATGACTGTACACAGTCTAAAAGTTTTTGAAAACATTTGGTTATAAACCACTTGAGTAATTTGCAATTGTTTGAAATAAATAAAAGATCATGGACTTCCCTCAGATAGAAACAATCACTGAACTTTGCAACAGACTTCTGCAAATCAATTTGTATGGTCAGCACTTTAAGTCCCAAAGTAAAAATTTATCGGCGGGAATCTTGCACGGTAATTTAGTCCTTGGCTCGTTGCGACGATATGGCATTTGCTGCGACCTTCAAGGTCACCGTTATAGTTCCGTCGCTTCTGAGGCTGTAAAGGCCGTGCTACATTTGCGTATCTCTGGTCCTTCGTGACCTCTTGTACCTTCGTCTCTTAACATTACCAAGGGACACCCGGAAATATGAACAGATGCCACACTAGAGCTCTCTCTTTTTGAAGATTCAGAAAAGTGACAACAGAGTGCAGTTAATTCTCGTGGAGTATTCGTATTTTCGATGTTTTTTTTTTTATTTTGTCATACATCTATTACATGGATTTGGAGTCTGACACTAAATAAATAGATTATTAAAAAAAGGATTAGCTTGTTTTCTAAAACTGTGTTTTAAAATTCATGAATTAGTCACGGTCGTGAAACATATTTGCGTTCACTTTGATTCAAATATAATTTTATTGTTTGAATAATTATCTCGTTACCTTTTAAGCTCTCGGTTCATATTATGAATACGAATGTTTATGTTTACGAGTTAATTTTGGCGGCGATTAGTGTTTTAAAAATTCTTCTTCTTTACCTTGACGAACGGACAAATTTATAAGTATTGGCCGTATGCGTGGGACAAGACGAGCTATGGAGCAAAGAGACAGCAAGGGACACGAGGGACAATGTTATGTGATCTTTTAGGCTAATCGGCACGCAGTGTCCAGTGGACACAGCATGGGGCAACTTAATTGTAGGACGGCCTATGTAAGTGGCGCCCCTAAGCAACACTGACTGGAAGGGAAGCCGTAGTGGATTGTTGGGAAGCATGTCAGTGTTGTCGAGGATGAGTGTTGGTCCTCAGGGCGACGCGGCGGTGGTCGAAACAAGATGGACACGACTATGGACGGCGGAGGTCCAGGACGCATACAGCTGGACATGTTCCTGATGTCCTTCTTGCACGCGATGCTTGTGCTGGTGGCGCTATGTGGCGCCTGTCTTCTGCTGCCGCTGCCTGTCAACATGTTTCCCGCTGTCATCTTCCTGTCAGACCTTGCGTACTTTGTCATGAACGTCGCCGGTATTGTCACCTTCGTGGCGCTCATACAGTCCTGGCTGCGATCCGAGTGAACCTGCATCTGTCTCCTTCATTACCACCGAGCTTCAGATTAACTACTTTGCCGCTTTAATAAACCTGACTTCATTAACATAATCCTGCACATTTCGAGTAATTATTTGACAGGAGACCGCACTACAAGATACTGTTAAGGGTGCTGCCTACCTCAAGCTCTGGCGGCAGCAAGAATAGGGTTCTAAATGTTAAACTATGTTCGTTATGGCTCAGTCACGTTTTGTGATATCGCTTTCGGTCAAAACCATTTTCTCTATCGAGGAAAGGAAAATATTGCTAAATTAACAGAATTGCAGAGAAAATTTTGTGAACAACAGTTTACGAGTGTTTTCAGTGCGTGAAAATGATTTTTTGGTTCTCAGTTTTCAGGGTATTGTAAAAACTGTCTAAAAATCCTTCAGCAATGTGTGCGGCACAAAGATGAATAAAAAGTCAGTTGTGGCGTATATGTAGCTTCAACAAGTACTGAGCCACATAAAATATAATTTAAAACGTAAAACCCTATGCTTGCTGCCGCTGTTGTCTCTGAGGTAAGGCAGGGGCCTTAACTCGTCTGACTTATGATGCTGGCTGACAGTGTCTGTGTCACGCCAAGAGGATATTTCCAACAAATGATACCAGGTCAACTTTAGGGCCGCGGCTGCCGAGTGGTCAGATCACTCGCCTTCCACCAAGGCGATATGGGGCCTCCTTAGCGGGGCCGGTGCCCGGATTTTCTCATGTCGGAATCGTTTTCTCGGGGATCTCCCGTTTCCCTCGACCTTCTCATTCCAGCGCTCTGCATCGCAGGGCATTATTTAATGTCATACTCGGGGATATACAGATTGTCTCTATTGTTTCCTCCTCACACGCATGGCCACGATTTTGTCGTGAAAAGATTTTTGCCCCACTTTGTTACCTTGTCTCTCGTGCATATCAGCAGCTCTACTTCATGATTAGAGGTACGTCAATTTCGAGGATTCATCTGGCAGCAGCCTAGACTTGTCAGTCCTATACACCCACTGGCCACAGTATATTATCTATTGGCTTATAAAGTACAAGCAGGTAGCAACCGATAGCACTTCGCATTATTTCCTTACTTACTACTGGCTTGCCGTAGTCAAACGCGTTTCGTAACAGCCGCCAGCAAGTCACAGACATGACAATGAAATATACATAATTGGCGTTCAACCTGACCTGGAATGTATCTGCCGCATTTACGTACCTATATTCATGATTATTGGCAGCGTATCTTTGTTCAGACACGCCTCAAATTTGACTGCACCAATCAGAATACCTACGATCATTGTGAGTCCGTACGTACGTAATTTGCCAAGGCAAGTGAGAGTAAACTCATCCAATCACAGACGATGGAGCAGAGCTGCAGATGCGCACGTAACGTATGGAAACCAAATGTAGCAAAATCTTTTCCACCATAAAATCGTGGATCTACAAGATATTTATTTACCTATGCCAACATAAAATTGCCCACTGTGGTATAGCTTTGTTACACAAGTTTCGAAGGCCAGTAGCCGATAACGTCACGGAGTGTGCTTGTGTAAGTGCAAGCCTGTCGTGTACGAATAGCGTGAAATTTACATGTATTTGTTAATTGATTGTTTATTTGTTCAGACACGTCTCTCACGTGCACACGAATCAGATTAAGGATATTTGCGATGCTACATGTCTGTGGTTTGCTAATAGAACCCGAAGACCTCTAAGAGAGTTAAAACATCTAAACACAGACCATGAAGCAGAGCGGCAGATGTGCATATAAGTCCTTGAAACTAGTTGGTGCAAAAGTTTTTGCGTCACAGAATCGTGTCTCTGATCACTGGCAGGAGCCTGAAAATTCGCGTTTTGAAATGGGCACTTTGCTAGAATTTTTGTTCGCGTCCCTTTCGCAACTGCACCTTTACTAATTTGACACCTCCTGCGCTGAGCAAATTATAGAGAACCAACTAATCTCAAGCCCAATAGCAGGTTATCAATGAGTTAGCGAGCAGCCAATAAGCAGCTGTGTTGTTCGAGCACACAAGTGTGCCTGGAGCAACGAGACGAGGGAGTGGGAAAGCCGGGAATGCCACGAGGCGAATCTTGTGATCAATGTCGACTTCGCCTCGTGGCCCAAACGCAAAACTGATTGCAAGTGGTTTTTCACCAATCTCGATGAAACAGTGTCAACCAATTGATGCATTTGAAAACTACTTAGATATAGTGGAAAAAATTATAAAATGTTTTTTTTGTGCCACAGTATTTCGCAAAAAAACGTAGCGGTGTGCTCTGTATGCTGATTGGAGGATGGTTATGTAATTTTAAAAAATTACAAATATTCTGTACAGTCCCAACAGAGTTATCATTCATCTAGTCAGATGGAGACACACCAACAAGGAAATATATTCAGACATTGACATGTTGTAAACAGTCGACATTTACCATGATAATTCTATGCCATGAATTTTCACTCATTCCGGTGGTGAGACTAAATGGATTTGTAGACGCCAGTAGACAACAAAGTTTAATAGAAATCCATTAAATGTAGCCCACCATCAAACACTGATGGAAGACGAACGAATTTTTAAGTTACAGACAGCATGGAGTTGATATAACTCAATGAAACTCTTAAACAAGTGCATAACATTAATATGCTTGTACAATTTTCATTATTTTTTATGATCACAACTGTATCTAAAAAGTGAATAATAATTATTTTATAAACTATTTCATTATTTTATCATGTTTCCTTATATATATAGGGACCAAACCAGAAAAAACCCTTGAAACTGTGAAAAAAAAATCGTCTCATGGACAGCCGTTAGTATCACTTCGTGTATGGATATATTTTGCGCCTTCAGAATAAGCTTGGATTCACTAAGGTTGATCCAGGCTATCACATCGCGCCTCATTGTAGCCTTTAGAGGCGAGTCACTGAATTGACTGGCGAGTAGTTTTTTTCACCAATGGTGTGTTTATATTAGACATTCAATGGTGTACTATATATTCTATGGCGCAGTTCAAGCATTGCGTCCCTATTACTTTTGAAATATTCTCCAGCAAGGTATTCATATCTAAAAACGACCGTGAAACCACACTTTTTTTTCCATTTTCGGTCTAGCGAAAATACTTTTTAGGGATTAAAGAAGAACCTAAAAGGGGTTCTTGGAATAACGTTCCTATGCAGGCATTACTCCACAACGTTCAACATTTTTCCGTTAAGTGTCTGCGTGATTAAATTTTAAACACGGTTCTGTCCGGCATATAATTTATCCACTCTAGGCAAAATATGGTTCCTATTCAACGAAATACGCACTGGACTAAATTTATGAAATTTTTTAGAAAATCCACACAGGTAATGCTAACAACATACCCATAAAAATTAAAATGATTGTTGGCAACTAACAAAGCATGTTTGAAAATGGTTCAAAGTTTCCTCTTTCTGTCACGTGTTTAAATCATAGTACTGGACTACATAACTAGTAGCGATATTCCGAAAGCACATCTCTAAAGTTTTCAGACCTACATAATTATTAAGCAAAACAACCCTTAATACGTTGCAATTATATAAAAATGTTATTTTGAATGTGACCAGGGCACTTCTAATAAGACTAACGTAAGGAGGGCATTTCCTTTATTGACAATTAACTTAACAGGAGTAACCAGAGGACTACGCCAGGTGATTTTATATATATAGACCTATGCAAGCAATGCTAATTAATTAAAGTGTACACTGAAGGGTACAAAATATTTTTAACGTGGACAAATGCAAGCAAGACCAGTTATTATACGTTTACATAAAATTAAATCAACTAACTATGATGATTCTTAACATTTCTGAGCAAATGTATTTATTGAGCCATTCCACCTGTTGAAGAGAAGAGACACCTTTGGAATTTTGAAGCTTAGTTAAATAATTATTCCTGTCTACTGCGCTCACATTTCATCAAACCAAACGTATTAATTTATTTTGTATTCCTAACGGCTTTCATTTCCACCAAAAATTACGTTGTAGGATTCATTGAAAAGCAGCCAAGGAATTTACCGTTAAAATTCCCACCTAATGCAGTAATCGTTCTGAGAAGGAAACTTATAAACAGAAGAGCAAGCAGTTCTCATATTTGAAATGGTTTTCAACAATGTTCCAATCTGAAAACTCTCGGGAGTGTCCGTGAATATTGCCAGAATCCGGAATAAATGCTGTTTGGCAATCCATTCGTATCTGTGTTTCGTAACCACCAGCACATTATTTATACTCCATGAAGCAATTCCAGTAACTTATCGGTAAGTCAAAACATTAACAAACTTTAACTTTTGACGACGGACAATAGAACAGTCTCATAAGGTCACCTATCAATACTCTTAGACAGCTGTGAAGTTTTCATAAAATTGTTTGAACTTTAATAACGGTGACTGGATTCAGTTTCTTTGACGTACTCCATTGCAAATTGAATGACAGTCAAAGAAAACTAAACAAATAAAAGAAAAACCATAATATAAGCAGAGTATGCTTAGTCAGCAAGATACATATGTGTGTATATATCTTGCTGACTAAAGCATACTCTGCTTATGTTATGATTTTTCTTTTATTTGTTTAGTTTTCTTTGACAGTCATTCAATTTGCAATAGAGTACGTCGAAGAAACTGAATCCAGTCATGCACTCCCATTGCACAGTTCTTTCAAAGATCATTTTAATAACGGTGTTTTCTTTGCATTTAAATATTTTAAACCACCTTTAGCTATAATAATTTCTATTTAGCTACTTATGGGAACGTAGTTTCCTCTGTATGGAAAGATTTTAGTCACCACTAAACATCTAGCTCTTTAGCGCTGGGTGACTTGATGTGAATATGGAGCTGTGCTGGAATGAAGAGCGAGGAAACGGGAGATCGATGAGAAAATCCGCTGACGAGCAGCATCATACGGCACGATTCCCACATGCGAAAATCCGGGATTTGAACCCAGGTCGCCTTGGTGGGAAGCGAGTGCTCTAGTCACTGCGCCAACCGTAACTTCCTGTATATGATGCTGTCAGCAAAATAATATTAAGTATTTTGGTTTTATTTGAGTAGCGAATGGATTTGTTTTAAGGAATTTGAGGCTTGCGAAATATTTTCTAGTAATTCAATTGAATCGGGAATTTGCCAAAGGGACCAAGTCCACTTTTTGAGAAAATTCAGGTTATGCGAGATGTTGACTCTCCAAAGCATTCTCTTGGCTGTCAGCAACAAAAGAAACCTAGTCCTAAACAAGAAATACGTTAAACGGACTAGTCCATGGATATGCCAATAGCGCATTCTTTTGTTCATGATTTACATGATTGTAGTTGAATAGTAATTTTCAATGTGGCTAGCATATACTAAGCGTCCAATAATCTTCACCAAAGACATTATGCTTTCTCTGATAGTATAATACGTAACACTTCTTTATAGGTAAAAGGTACTTGGTGGTGTTGTGTTTGCAAAATACGTTTGTATGTATAACATTAGTATTTTCACTAGAATATACCAACATTGGACTAATATACACTCAAGGCAGTAAGTTTTATGTGCCACTGTTAGAAAAAACGCTACTTATTTTTTGAAAGGTATCAATTCCAATAATATTATTAATTTCTAAAAAATAAAATATAAATACGTGTCTATGTCAGTTATGTTTCATATTATTCCGCACACACTATACTTTCAAGTTATCCACTATTGATGACCTGTTTCACTCCCAGATCCACTATAATAAGTTTTTTGTTGTTTCCCAACAAACTACTCACTTGGACTTGGTCCCTTTTGCAAATTCTTGATTCAATTACACACGTTTCGATACAATAATTTTCTTAATGTCATTAAAAAAATGCACATATTGTTTTATTATTTTAACATCTCATTTTTTATACAGCTTACTTCTTCTGACTTAGTAACTTCGTTGGTTACATTGTTAAGTTAACGAACGCAGGACACGTGTAAATTTCATATCTACATTACATAAAATACAGTACACTCTGCAACATGCTGACAATATGAATGCTTAGAAACTCCATAACCAATTTCACATACCTCCTTACATGCTTTCATTTTTCTTTTGAAGCAATGGCGTATTATACATTTAAATATTTTAATGTTTTCTTAATTATTTTGTACAGTATTCTTTGAGACTGCACTCACAAACTCTTCAAACTCTATACATAAAATTAAGTGCCCACTCACACACTCTTACACTCGTCAACTCACAGCCCAAACTGCTGGACCTAGAGATATGAAATTTTAAAGAGGACTTTCCCTTGCGCTGTAGGCACCCACTAAGAGGATTTTTCCCCGACATTTTAAAATTTATGGAGTGAAAAGTGATGAAATGTGTTTTCAATGAATTCTTAATAGCGCTTAAACCAGTTGAGATATAAAGTGCTAATTTCAGAATAAAGCGTACAAAAAATGCATATTAGTCTACTTACTTTTTTGATTTCTTGAAATTAAAATTTTAAGGTGGTGAAAAGCTGTAAAATTTATTTACAATAAATTTCCGATAACTTTTAAACCCGTTGTGATATCGAATTCATTGCGAGAAGCAAAGATTCATTGCCTGTTAAAGTTGATTCGTCCAGCTGTAAACAAAATTATGTTGTCTTTAGAGTAGCGTGCAACGTGTCTTTTACATCAGCAGCAATTTCATCTATGCGTCTTTGCACTGAACTGTTACTGAGAAGATTCATTGTAATTATATCATGCGGTGGCTTATGCAAAACAGTGCTTGAAATTTCACTCACTGCTGGTAAGATTAGTTCTTTACCATGTGTTTGGATTTCCAGATTTTTAATCAACAATGAAACGTTGTATGATGCATGCAATACATCCATTTGTTTCTGTAAAGCATGTTTAACATTGTTGGCCGCTTATGATATTTGTCACGAAGTGACTGAAAAAACTAAGTTCTTATTTGCTTTCCTGAAATGTTCATTCAGTCTGAAAAGCTCCATTGCCTCGTTAGAAAATTGTTTTTCGCATAAAAGGCATGAGGGTAGCTGCTGGTTTGTTAGTGAAGGAATAAATCCACACTTAATATAATCCACACTATATTGTCTGCATTTCTTCTATTATTTTTCTGGTTCTGCCATTTTTAGTCTAAAGAAAAAGTCAAGCCATGAAAATGTATAACAGTAGTGTTTGTTTTAAAAATATCATAAAATAAAAATGTATAATAATAGTGAAACCTCATGAACTCGTATTGCCATGTAAATATTTTTTTTAAACAAATTCATTATATTCCTTTGAATCTCAGATGTATAGTAGCAACTCATAATTTTTAAGGCTCCGCGACTATTGATTTAGCCCACACACAGCATGCACGGGAACAACACACAAACTTCAGCGAAAACAGCACAGACCACGGCCGAAGAAGAACATGTCACCTGGAAACTTGACTCCCTTGTTTGGCTGCAGTTCACCAAGTTACCAAGAGTGTTGTACGTCTTTGGCGCTGCAATCAGGGCGGTCGTGCTCAAACCCCGCCCACTTATCTCCCTTTTTTCAGTGTTTACATTATAACGTTAATCAAAACGTACGTTTGATCAGTTTATGAAGTTCTTCCTTCGCACACAATCCTAAAGCATGGCTCCAGCAATCTTTATTTGGTTTATAATGTAAACACAGGGAAAAAGTTGGCGGAGTTCGAGCTTGACCGCCCTGATAGTAGCGCCGAACACTCACTATATTCTCGGTAACTTGATGAACTGCAGCCAAACAACAAGGGGGTCAAACAAAATACATTAGTAGATAAGCGAGTGTACAGACTTTAACTTCTACCACCGTGGCACAGAAACAGAACTGCCGAATATTTACAAAACATTGGAAAGTAGCGTATCCTTAGAGTAAATATAGGGTAGAGGGAGTATCCTCTATACAACTGCATACGAAATTGTGTGTCCAACACTTGTCACGTGACTTTAGTGAAATATGCGCGGGAAATTTGAAGTAACATTGAGAGCCAAAATAATAATTGCTTAGTAATCACAACTATGTAGGGTTATTTTGGTACCTTATGAATTTATGAACTAAGAAGAGCATACTACCATATTATCGCATAGTATAATTGCGTAGAATTTTCAGAACGACAAATGTAAACAATGTTTGCCACGTTACTGTTTTCCTTAACCCAGCTGTTTTTAGTAAAAAGTGAATATTAGCGACATACTTACTATAAGGTTTTGAACCGAGATATTGGTGACACCACGTGACTTAATATATATTCTGGAAGGTACGCCATGAGTTTCAAACAACACGACTGCATTTTTACGACGAGAAAACATAAACAAACGACACCAAACTCTCGAGACCATGTTGGACACACATTTGTGACGTCATGTTCCCTCTACTATATATTACCTCTATGAGCGTATCAATAAATTTCACATACATATTGTTGGTAGCAATGAGATTAAATATACCTCTGACCTCTTTGTTAGTAATGCTGTTTATTTGTTATTTTCAATCTTTGACACTGAATGCATATGTAAGTAACCGAGCACTACTTGACAGAAAAAGTAAAATAATAATTTAATTTTCAAAATTTTTTGACTATACGAATCAGTGTGGTTACCAGTAGTAAATATAATTCTGGCGGAAAACGTATTTTGCAAGGCCGCTAGTGGACAAACCCGAAGAAATATTTGTCTTAGCGTTGTAAAAACAATATTTACATTCTTTGACAGTCATTTTAAATCATTTCAGTAAACCAAAATTATTCAGAAGTATTATTACGCTTTTATTTGTAAGTTACATGGATTGTTGGCAACTTATCAAATTATCATTCATTTGTTGGTATGAACTCAGCAGTATCCCCGATCTGTTTGGTGTCAGTGCTCCCCTGCCACCCACTTCACTCTTAGGGCCCCCTCGCCATCACTTTGGAACTGATCGCCACCATAGGCAAGTCCAACGCTCCCAAGTGGGCAGCAGCGCCCAATTTGATAACCACTGATCTGGGTCCTGGAACTAAACTCAAAGAAAGATTAGCCAATAAATCCTTTAGATGAAGCTGCAGTCGAACATGATATAGCTTATCATCATAAAAATTTAGACGAAAGACATGTAGTTAATAAGGAACTAGAAAAAAAAAGCTTTTAAACGAGTTTTTTGTAAAAATGCAGATTTGAGTGAAAGAATGTGAGCTGGTCTTACTGGATCTGCTATTCATGTTAAAAGCAAATTTGTTTGGGGAATAAAAATAAAATATTAATGCATTTTTATGTAACCTTATTTAATTTTTTAACATAATTTAAATATTTTTTCTATATAAATGAAGGTTAAAAAAATTGTATTTCAACCGTTTGCTGGTGAACGGAAGAATTTAAATATAGAATCTTTTTTGACGAAAGAACAACTTGATCGTAAAAATAAATAATTGAAATATGGTAAAGGAATGAGTCTTACTATTTCTATACCACAACTGAAAAAAATAAATTATCGAAAGAAATGAAAACTGGTAATGTACTAACAACTTTCAAGGGTGGATTTTTACCATTATTTTTTTAAGCATTCGGAGTTCTTGGCACATCAGCTGGTGGTGCATCATCTATTGTTACTTCTGCAATTAATGCTAAGAAGAAAAATCAAGAATTAGAAAAACAACGAAGGCATAATTTGGAAATGGAAAAAGTAGGTAAAGGTGTAAAAAAATTTCAAAGAAAAAGAAATAAATCCTCTCTTTTTTTATATAGAAAAACGTATTAAAAATTAAAAAATAAAATTTTTCGAGGTGTATTTATGGTTGGTAATTTACCAAAATCTTCACTTAATAAAGAATGTGATATAGTTAATTAAGATGTTTCGAAAAATTCTCGAACACGTTGGGTTTGTTATTGGAAAGAAAATAAAAATATTTGTTTTTCCGACTCTTTTGAAGGTAATCCACCACTTAAATCAGTTGAAAATCTTAATAGAGAAACAATTTTTAATGATGATAGAATACAAAATTTTGATGAACTTAATTATATAATTGTACTAGAACATCTTTCTCATAATTTTAAATTTTCAAAAATTATTTCTTTGTTTAGTAAATAATGGATATCTTTTGAAGTGTATTAACAAAATCAAAGGCTGATATAAATTTAAAATATCAAATTTTGATACATTTGCTTGGAAACATATGTTGAAATGTGTATTTCAAATACTAACTCAAAATGTGATGCTTTAGTTAAATATTTAAAATGAAAAATAGAAGAAATAAATACTAAATTACAAAATTTTGATACACTTGTTAATTACCATTATTTTCGAAGGAATAATTCGAAAATATAACACGAAAGAAGGAAATATGTATTTAGACAATAACCAACCTCTATTTACCATTATGATGACTGGGCAAGTAAAAGAGATAAAAATACAACCAGAAATATATAAATATGAGATTCAAATAAATTAAACTGAAAATAATACTTTAAACCCAGTTACTGATGTGAAACATTAATTTAATGTGCTATCTGGTAATAAAATATTTTTTAAAATTCCACATTTCTTTTAATGTACGAGAAGAAACAGATATATTTTTGACAAGATTTTTAAATAGGGCCTATACATATTTAAAGAAATATTACATTATGGATATATTTGGAAATGCATTAAAAAAGTTTTGGACTACTAAAAAAATTTAAAGAAATGGAATACAAAATATAATAACATTCCTAAAATAGGTGATTCTGTAACACTTCCTCAGTTCAAAGATTTTGTAACAACTTAACTATAAATAAGCGATCATTGAATAAAGTTTTTCTTCCATACATAGAACAAGTTAATAATGTAGATTTTGAAAATAAAAGATTAAGAAATGTATCTAATCCGATTGCACCTAATTACGCTGTTAATTTGGAATATTATCAAAGTAATAGAATTAATATTATTTCTTTAGTTGGGCCATATAGTGCCAAATATAAACTAGTTTACTTGAGAAATAATCAAACCGAATATATTGTTATGTACATGTATACTGTAAATGAAGTAATAATGAAACCAAATTTACTACAAACAAATTACTGATTTTTATAGCACCACAATTTATCCTAAAACTAGACTTTAAAACTATGAATAAACTGATTTGTTTAAACAATTTTCTGTTAAAGATGATAGTATTTTTTTTAATTCCAAAGTAATTTAATATTGAATATGGAATGTTAATGTTCATTAGTATTACTATGTTTACAAATATATTTATATTTTAAAAAGTCTTTAATTTTATTGCGATATTGACCCTCATTTTATGTACATGTCATGTCTATAGCAATATAACCATAATATGTATCACAACATCGGGCCCAAATGATTCTAAATTTTTCAAATGATATATCACATCCAACAAAATCACTATGAATATATTTAAGATTTGTACCATCTTGTCGAAACATACAGAGAGAGTTGGCATTATATCTTATTAGTGGTTTCGATACTTTTGAGTAAGTTTGTGCTATATAAAACCAATCAGTATTTTTGTGTCTTCCTCGAGTAAAATAATCTCTCATCATATCTTGGTTGTCAAGAATAACATCATCAAGAATAAGAACAGAATTGTTACAACATTCGTCAACATTAACCATTTCTTCATTTGAAGGGAAACAATATGCTATTGGTGCTTTAATTATTTTAATTACTGCAACTCAATTTTCGTTTAAACCACTATATTTTGTTTGATTTAAACTTCTTGAACAAACCTATAAAGTACAATAGTTCAATCACCCAGGAGCATATATAAAATTATCAATCATTAATGTTGTCTATTCACAATTTGAAGATCCGGTAATTAAACATCTAATGTTATTTGGTAATAATTCTCCATGACGTTTTTTTCTTAATTATATTGTCTGGTATTCCTATTTTTATATCCCAGTCAGTTTTTTAGCCTTAGTATTCATTTTATTTATATATATAAGTTTTTCATAGTAAATGAGTAAAGTTTTTAAGTTGTCTGGCAATAAATCAATTTTAAATAAAAGACTTAATTATCCTTTAGATACAGAAGAACATTCTGTGGGTATAATTAAATTTTATACTACGTATTTGACACCTAATATTACACAGGAAAATAATAAGTTATTTTTATAGATGGAGTGGAAAAAGTGATAGAAATTCCAATTGGTCAATAATGTAGAGGATCTTGAAAAAGTAAAAAAATCTATTCCTCCATTTTGCTGGTAAGAAAAAAATATTGAATCAAATAAAATTAGAAATAGAGTGAAAGTAAATTGTGTTTTTGATCTACTGTTCGATAAAGAAGATTCAATAGGTAAAATTTTAGGTTTTACAAAAGTTTTAGAAAAAGTCAATAACATTCCTAAAATTACTCCCATATGAAACAATTAATATTCATAGTAATTTAGCGAATGGAATTATATTAAAACATGACGAATAAAATCACAGAGAAACTAGTATTATTGCTTCATTTAAACTTAATGTTACATTTGGGGAAACAATATTTTATGAAAATTGTTACCCATTATTTTTTCCAATAAATACAGATAAACTGAAAAATATTGTTTTATAAGTAAGAGATGTGAATGGAAAATTGATAAGACTTTGATTATGCTGAAATAACTGCAATATCAGAAATGAAACTATAGTTATAAATATATTTCCTTTCTAAAAAATTGTTTATTTTTTAAGTAAATAAGTATGGATAATTTAACTTCGTCAAATCAAGCATCTGTAGGAAGCGATCATATTTCTATAGAAAGTGCAATAAAAGACCTAGAAAAAGAATCTTTAAATTTAATACAACAAATTTTGAACATGTATACAAACTTTTGATTAGACCGTGTTGTACTAACCAAAAAGATTTATGAAGTTTAATTACTATTTTTATTTATTAAATTGAACAAGATTTAGAAATTTTAGAAAGTTATTGTATTGATTATAAATTTCATTTTGTCAACTGTTTTGTTTGGGAAGAAAATTTTTTAATATCAGTAATGCTGTAGATAAATGTGATATGAAATCCAAAATCTGGTAAGATGTAAAATTTTAGTTATTTGATACAGATTTTTGTGGGTTTTGTGTTTTAAATCCAAACGAAAATGTTCATGAATTTGAAATAGAATTTCACGGTAGAAATTGTCATTGGACATTTACATTTATTGGGAAATAAAAATTGTTATTTTTTGTTATAAAAAGTTTTTCTTAATAAATAAAAATAAATCTGGTTCCCTGTGGTATGACTAATTTTTTACTAGAAAAGGTGGTTGTGATCAACCATCTTTTACAAATAAAATACCTGTTTCTTTAATAGAAAGTGTTCATAACTATTTTATGGAATTACAATCCTTACTATTAACAATTTTAGATCAATATGGGAAAGAATATTATAATTTGGAAGAAATTGGTAAATTATCAGAAAATTTAGGAAAATAATTTGAAAAATTAATGAATAAAATAAGTTTGTTTAGTTTTAAAAAATAATTGAATTTCATATCTCAAAAAATTATAGATTCAAAAATGTCATAATAACTAACCTGAATATGTTTTTGTAATGTTTTTGCTAAATAACTTATTTCTGAATTATAACATTGTGTGTCATATTTTACTATTTTTTTGCAACTATAAAGATTCTGGGTCATAAATTTCCAATAATTTATTTTCTAGTTGTGTAGCAAATTGGGCTCATGATAACCTTCATATTATGTCTTCTCCATATAATCACAACCTTTTTATGGTTTTTACTTCTTACATGACTAACAAATAAGGTTGGTGTATAACATTTCTGCAAATTTTACATATAATTCGTTTTTCTGGTAAAGGTTTCTCTTTTACAATGATATAATTTGAAAATTTAAAAATTTCCCAAACATTTGTCATTTTGTTTCTCGAGTTTTTGTTTCTATTTATAAATAAAAACTTTCATTTGATTTTTAAAAATGTATGATCAATTAAAAATAATAATAATTTTAAAAATTATTGCATTGAAAATAGTAGTAGAAAAGTTGGCATAATAAAAATAATAGTCTTATAAATTAAATTTTTGTTCAAATCTAACCGAATGAATTTTTTTCTGGGACTTAAATCACTTAATATTTGCATTCCTTCATATATAATAATTATTGATCCACTATTGACATTTTCTAAATCATTATTATTACATTTTTGAACATATTTGTTAGGTAAAACACTTTTAAATCTTCTTCTATGTATAACACGCGAGAACTAAATTTGTGTCTATTATTTAGCTTTATTTATTAAGTATGGTTTGTCTATTTCAAGTTCAGAAATGTTGTTAAATTATTTTTTCCCATTTAGTACATTCAACGGTGCTTCCAGTTTTTGATCTTAACTGTTTGTCTCTATTTACGTAGAAAAAATTTCATTAGTATTAAAAAATGAAAGTAGATTTTTAAATAATAATTTATTGATTTAATAAAACTATTAAATTTTTTTTCTTGGTAAGTATTTTTTCTTTTCTTTTTTAAATATTTTCCTTGGTAAGATCTTTGAGGAATTTTTTCTTGATAAGATTTTTGGGGAACCTTTGGGGAATTTTTGGGAATTACTTTTAGGTAAAATTTTTGAGTAATTATTTTTATGTAAGATTTTTGAGGAATTATTTTTAGGTGTCATTTTTTGAACACGAAGACGGGCTTTGTTCTATAACGAGCAAAATCTATCTACTCGCAACCGAACATAATATTCATACAGGCGTTTGGCTTCACATGTCCAGGATGAGACGTATATAAAGAAAATGGATTATTTGTTTGGAATTTGCCGCTTTTTCAGGTAAACTTTTATGTAATGCACTTGCGTATCTTAACCACCAAATTAAACTAATATTTTTTATACTTACGTGCAAGTCTACGAGTGCATAAAATTTTTGATTTCGGCCATCACCAACCAATAAATCAGTATGTTTGTAAACAAGCTTTGTTACCCACAATACTCTCCCCAAACAGTGTGACGTCAGAGGGCGTGAACCTCCAGTCATCCATTGATGTGTGTTGAGGGAGAGAAAAAAGAGTACTCGTTAGTGGTACATGAGCGGCGTATGTGAGCACAGCTTACAAGCACGAAGACAAGGACAGTGTTATCTCCACGCACTAGTGCGTATCACAGGACGTGCGTGTTCTCAACTTCAAGCCAGCTCCTGCAGACACGCAAGAGACATGTATCTCAACGTCGCAAAGATACTACGCTTCTTGTCGCCTATTTGTTTACCTAGATACTCCACTCCGACAATAGAAATCAAACCTTCGCCATTGTTTTGTCCTCTGGGATGTCTTCTGGAGCTGTATCAACAAGCATACAACATAAACGAAATACAGACGGTGATTCCATGTTCGGCGATAAAGTCGCCGTCTGGCTGGCATCCGAACTGCGTGCAGTGTACTCGTAGTTACGATATTTCTCACAGACCAGTAAACATGCATCAACAATGCTTATCTACGAATGAATAAACACTTCAAACTACTTCTAAAAATTACATTTACACGTCACGCATATTGTAAGCATTATTTCAAAGCTTTAAAATTTGTTTATGGTCGTGGTCTACCGCAATTTTCATCAGAATTATTTTATTTTTATTTGTGCCGGATATTTTTTTTTATTTTATACTCAGAATGTAACTAAATTTCACTCTTATGAAAATTTTTTATCTCTCATAGTTTTCGCGTAATGGCTTTCTAAAGTCATACTTTGCATCTTTCCGTTTTAAGGACTACACTAAAACCAACTGATATATCAAACTAAAAAAAAATCACAGTGGATATAGATATTGCAGGCTACAATGTCATGCTCATAAAAATAAAGAATAAAAATTATTTGTATTAAAAAAATATTGAATTTTATAAATTTTTAATTTCAGTTTCAGCATTTTTTTTAATGCTAATAATTTTTATTCTATATTTTTATGAGCATGACATTGTAGCCTGCAATGCCACTGTGATTTTTTTTTTGGTTTGATATATCAGTTGGTTTTAGTGTAGTCCTTAAAATGGAAACTTGCACAATATGACTTTAATATGCCACTACGCGAAAACTATGAGAAATAAAAAATTTTCATAAGAGCCAAATCTAGACACATTTTGTGTCTAAAATTTGAAGAAAAAAAAGTACAAGTAATAAAAGTAATGAAAATTGCGGGACACCGCGCCCTTAAGGCTCGGTTTCAGTCGCCATATTGAATTTTATTATTTTTCGCTTATTTGGAATTCTACCTCAAATTCTATTTTCATTTCGCTACAGTACAGACCCTGCTATTCAGCTGTTAACTAACTTATAATTACGCCGCAATGTATAACGCAAATTTTTTTACATTCATAATTTGCCCGACAAATTGCGTCCTAACTATACGTTATTAGCTCTATTGCCATGCTTGTACTGTATCTCCAGGTAAATAGAATTTGAGGTATAGTCGCCGATACGTTTGTCTTCTCAGAATTTAAAAAAAAGTGAAACATTAGAAAATTCAATACGACGATTGAAACCGAGCCTTAAATCGGGTTTTCCATACGGTTATTTGTCACGATTTACGAACTGGATTCATTTGATATTGAGGTCTACAGTAACATAGACTTTGCTGCAGGGAAATATTCAGTAAAACTATAGGGCCACCGCTTAGTGTCCTACAGGAAAAAACGTTAAGGCGGGACCACTGTGCGAGTGTTTACGTCTTTGAGCGTAGAGGCGATATCACAATACATGTGCCGGCCGACGTCGCTCGTAGCGCCTCGTCGATTTTCGCCTCACACGCACAAATACATCCTTCGCCAGGCGGCCGCCTTAAGAGTGCGTGGTAGATAAATAAACGCTGAAAACATCAACACATTTCTACACTTTTTTCGAAGCCGTTATGGATAAAATACTCAGTGACAGTCCTAGGTAATGGTGTTTGCCAACTTTATGACAAAATATTTATTCCGAATTACTTATTCGTTACGCGTGATCTCTTGCGCCGCAGTTAAATGCACGAGGTTCCGGCGTCAGAGATTGTGCCTCTGAAGTTCGTAACACTGGAAACCATTTTGTTTAAAACGTTGGCTAAAACTATTGTCTAGGATTGCTAATTTTTAATTATCGCAAATTGCCTTCAAGAAACCTACAGTTATATATTAATAATGCTTGTAGCGTTGAATGATGTACCACATCCTCTTAAAGACATTCAAGTTGCAAAAATGCATAAATTATATATTAATACGACATAGTGTTAGTTTTGCAGAAATTTCTTGTGATTACAGTTTCCACCTGTGAAAATTCTTTAACTTTCGTCATCTTCCAAAAAGCGGCATGTTAAAGTTAAAATTGGTATGTTACGGTAACATACAAATAACAAAAACAACTGACTTACTCAAATCAAATAATTTACACTAGAATTATACAAGATGTGGCATGTGCAAAAATATTTAAAAACCTAAAACCAAATTCATTTGCATTAAAAACCTCAGTAAATAAATAAAATCTCAAAAATTTTCAGAATATTTAAAAAGAAGGAATATCATTGTGTGTTGTAGCTTAGCATAGGCTCCATTTTACATAGTTTCAGTGATGATTATTTCATTTGGGTCAGTCAGTTGGTTTTTGTTATATGTTCACGTGACGCACCAATTTTGACTTTGGAATGCCGCTATGGGAAGACTATGAGAGCTTAGAAAATATAACAGGGGGAAAACGTCACAAGAAATGTCTGTAAAACTAACACTGCATCGTATTAATATAAAATTATGTAGTTTTGTCACTGTAACGCCCTTAAAAGTGTCACCCACCTCAGAGCCGTGGCGTGAGCAAGGATACGTAATTACGTGTTAAATAATACACGACGTGATTCAGTACTTGTCCAAATAAACACATGTAACCAACATATCTTGTTCATCTTGTTGCTGACGATAATACTAAAGAATCATTTAGGATGGTTATTAAACCCAAATAAATGTAAGAAAATAAGCATTTTTATTCTCAAACGCATTCGAAAGTACTTACAAATATTTCCCATGTTTTTATAACGGTATCAATATTTTCCTAATGACAATGTAGAAAATAGTTGTGTTAAACCGACATCTTGAAAAGTAGCTCAGCCGCAATTTTTATAATTTGCTATGTAGATCCATATTCTTGCTTTTTCCCGGGCTCCGAATCAGGCAGGGTCCTTAATTTCAGCCCGGCTTTGAGTTGTGAACTTTTGCTTCCATGCGAATCACACAGATTCTAAAACAAAAGAATTTGAGAATAAAAATTGCAGCTTGTAACCTAAAAACCACCAGGTAACTTGATTTGCTAAAATGAAAAGTATGGCGTAATGTGTGTATATATATATATATATATATATATATATATATATATATATATATATATATATATCTCATTCAGTTTGTAAAGGAAAACTTTGTTTTGGTTCAAAATACTGACTTTGTAAGTTATTATTTATCGTGGGTATATTACTGTAATCACCATTCCCCACGTGTGATTCGCCATTTTTCTCTATTCAAATACATCGTCTTCTTACAACAGTCTAACAATCTTGGCTTGCTGAACTCCTTGTCACAATATTCTCCATAATTTTGCTCTCTTCCTAAAAAACTATCAAAGATACAATGAACATTAGACCTGACATCATCGATATTTTTAAACACAGAAGATTTACGTGATACGATCTTCATAGTAAAGTGGATGATTAACGGTGGCCCAAAGCATCGTGGAATTGGAAACCACCTTTATTTTAATAATGTATTAAAATTAAGTATTTTGAATGTATTCCCTATAGTTGTATTTTCTCGTGTTCCAACTTTATCGCTAGAAGTTTATATTGTAGCTTTCAAAATAAGTAATACAGCATTTTGACTAGGAAGTATTAGTCTTAACAACAGGTTTATTAAAGACTCCCACCCCCTACCTATCAATATAAGTATACTATATTTACATGAATAACATTGATATTCCTAGTCTACGGGCAACAAATACCAAGCATACACTACCTAGTTGCATTTGTGTTCTAGCCGAAAAGGGAGCCGCGGTTGGCACAGTGGATAGAGCATTAACCCCCAATTCTTTGTCCCTCACAATTGTGAACCGGGTTTGATTCCCGGTGAAGCTGATCTCCGGATTTTTGCATTTGGTAATCATGCCGGACGATGTCGTTGGTCGGCGGATTTTCTCGGGGATCTTCCGTTTCTCCCGTATCCTTCATTCTGACTCTTCTTCTTTGTAAGGCTACGTTCCATGTTAGATACCCTGGCATACGGGTACCTTCCTCATATGCTATATATTTACGTATTAATTTAGTAATTGTGTTTACCGCCCACGTACATGAAGTACTGCCTACTATCAGGCATTTTCACGTCACCACTGAAATTTTTGTGTTGGTTTGTAGATATAACGATACGTGCTGTTCACTGATACGATGAGTACTTTTATTTTCTCAGTTGAACGAACTTGGTACGATATATGTAACTGCCACAACAAAGTGTGTATAAAATTTGTTGTAAGAAATAATAGGGGTTTAACCTGTATGTTCTTTATGTTGGCAGACTACGGTATTTTTTATTTGTTTTTTCCGAATGTGTTATACATCTATCGCACGTTACTATCTTTGAAACAAAATGGATTTATTCAATGCCGTTTTCGTTGCGAAACTACGATTTACACGCCCAGATTTCAAAGGTAGGTACCATTTTTTTATAAGAGATAATCACAGCTATAAGTCTCAAAGCGTATTTGTCAAAACTTTTCTTAAGTAATCACCTCCGTAAATATTTCGGGTGAATTTCCCATCAATCTTTATATGATGCATATAATAATGTAGTAAGTATTACAACACATTTGTATCAATAATGTGCGTGATATTAAATGTAACATTATATTACAAATATTCTGTCCTATGTTAGTAATAAATGATTAGTAAAAAACCAGTAATACACAAGAATGAGAAAATGTTGTTTTAATGATTACTTATATTGTTACAAAATTGACATTCAATTTTTCCCGCCTTAAATACTTCTAATCCGAAAAATATGTGTATGGCTAGTTAGATTTCTTATGACTTGCTGGGGTCCTTCAACGGCTAACTATGAATAACGAGGCTGACATTTAATGACATACGTACACTTATAGAAACATAAACATGTTCATAAATGGTGGACTCTCATTCGTCAGTTCATAAGTGCCCTGACTAACATCATGTTACACAGTTGGTCCATGAGGTTGTAATTCACAATACACCATGGTCCATGTCTTTACGTCCAGAGTTTTATTATGAATATAGATAAATATATAGAGAAAAATGTTTGGTACAATCACTACATGTTTGTTTATGGCGAATTTTTGTTACCTGAAAAATATATGAAACACGTCAAATGTTGGTTTTGTTGCTATGACTAAATATAAGATCGACTGGTGTAAATCATCTTGCTGAGAATTCTAAATCTGCCAAGCAACTAAATATTTGGTTTATTTAAATGTTACATACTTGTTTCGACATATACAGATATGTAAATTGTTTACTCTACCAAATAATGTTCTGTATGAAGACATCAAAACAGGTCTATTCTCTTAGCACCCACCATCTCCGCCACTATCCCGGTGAAGAAAATATCATCGAGCCTGAAGAATTTACTCTTCAGCGAGGCTCGGTACATGTCCGCGGAGAGATCTCCGGTGACAAGATAGCACGCCCCCTGCACGTAGTCGAGGTGGCTCCTATTTACGTTCTTCTCCTTGGATATGAGGTGCTGTTCGCCCGATGTTTCAACAAGGTGTTCTACCCGCATCAGAATCCCAAAAACCGTCCTCCTGGCCTGTGACACTTCGGGCTTGTGCAAGAACTCCAACAACCGAGACACGTTCACGTGTACATAATCGTCCGCCTTCAAGAAGAATCTCGCTTTTGGACATCTGTGTGACACCCACTCCGACATGGCGATCGTCTTCAGCGTCAGGTTGTCGTGGCTCTCGACATTCCGGGACACGACGATGTCCTGATACATCTGCGACTCTTCCTCAACTTTTCGAGTCAAAGACTCGTTAAGGGACTTCCCAAGTAGGAACACCAGGACAAAATACTTCTGCAGGCTAACAGTCCCCCAAAAATTCCTTATGGCCATCCGGATCTTCTCGTGTTTGTGAGCCGAGTGTACCACGATGATAATTTTCCCGTCGGCGCTGCTGTCGAGGTACGCCAATGGCTCGACGTCGAATCCCGGTTGGTACAACTCCGAGACGGGCGTGCTGTTGTACTTTAGAGGTAGTGGCCGTGGATGAAGCTCCGGCATGACTGTGGGTGTCTCGATTACGCTACCAGTCACGTTCCTGATTGACAACATTTCCATTTCTCTTCGCCGCACGACTATTGATGACAACGTTAGCAAACACAGCCAGAACATCGCCACAAACAACAGAACTAACCTTGGAACCATCGTGTTCATTCTCAGCTTAACGCTTGTACACACAAACGTTCGACTTCGACAACTCAATTTCGGGCACTTTCTCGCCAGGCGCTTGAGTCCGCCGATGTCAGAACGGAACAACCATGCTGCGTCAGTTAATTGACACCAACGAGTGATAGAACTGTTCCCCGGGGTCGTGAGCCGATAACATTACGATAATTCTCGTACATCGCTTGACGACGGTTGCTTTGCTGATTATACAGCATTTAATAATTTTGTACTCATCAGTGGCTCGTTTCGTTTCGTTAACTTTATAAATGAGAGACTATCAATTATTTATTGGCGATTACTTCTTACAATCACTCGTCAAAATTATAGTTACTTTGGCTGTTGAAACCATTGCAACCACAGGATTTAAAAAAAAAAAAACGAGGCCTTATAAAAACTATTTGTAGACTTTATTTCGGTATCACAAAAAAAGTACGAATGTTATTTTAATATTTATAAACCATATAAGTTATTTGATTGTCAAGCAATAATTAACAACTCATTACGTTCCACCTATGAGGTGGGACCAACACAAATTAAATTATTAAAATCCGAGTTTTAGTTGGGCCGCCTGCCTCATACGAAGTTACACGTAAAACATAATTGTAACTGTATGAAAGTGAGAGGATGAAGCACAGTGAGAAAGTAAACCATAAGCACGTGCTTACACGATGTTAATACAAACTCAAATTAAATTAAATGACTTAAACAATGATAGTTAAACGGGCATTTACTCTACTACTACAATGACAGGTACACCGAATACAAAATCGGTTACAATGTGTTCTATTAACTTAGGAGGGGTGTGCTATAGTTACGCTATTATTTGGCGTAAATTGCATTTTATTGCTGCGCAAACGAACAACTATACACATTTAAACTCTTCAGAATTTCAGTCATTCTCGTTTTTACCACATAAACGACTTTATTTAACACAATTTCATTACCTGAACGTCACAGGGACATCAACTTGGCGTTTCACGTTTTTTACCGCGCGCAAAAAAAAGACTGCTTTTTTTATTTATTCAGACGCAAAGAATGTATGGTATCGTTATTCATTAAATGAAACGTACTTTTAAATAAAAGTATTATTTAATGATTTAAGTTTTCCTTACTCTGTAATTAAATATTTTGTGAACTCTGCTATTTTAACAAATGATATAACTCTTAACGTAATTGAATGCTGTGAATTTATTTGTGAACTATTTCAATACTATTTATGTTTTATAAAATTGTAAAGTATATTTTAAGTGAGTAAGTGATTTGGGCGTGTCAGTAAGGGTTTCCTGTCGCTGTTTGAGGGCACGGAACACCCAGAGACTTCTCCGTGGCAACTTGAAAATGATGGTGACTTAATTTGAAGCCCATTTCCATCTTCAAACTCTGAGCCACATCTTTAGTTGAGGTGACGTAGCAGTTTCACCAGAAAATTATGTTAATTATGTACGGATTGAATCCTGGTCCTAATGAATGTAGACGAGTGTTTTACTACTGCTCCACCATGCTCAGGGCTTTATTAACATCAGTGATATGTAGAAGTTTTTGATCAAATTCAGAAATAACAAAGTCATTTCACTATTCTAAATCAGACATAAGTTGAACTAGACATAGGACCTACAACATAAACTTTGTACATTACTACTAGAAAGAAACACAGGACGTTACACAGTGGCAATTTTAACTGCAACTCAAGTACTGAGTAGAATAACCATGAATGTAGGAACCAACTTTTCTAAGATTATTGGCCATCATAAAATAAAAATATGTTTGGGACGCGATAGAATACAAATACCTAGAATTGCTGCTGCTGGGTAACCTCAGGTGAAGCAATCAGGTAGAAAAAGTGGTTATGGAAATGGGAAGGGCGTGGGAATGTTGGGAAAGGCAATGAAGAGATTTAGCTGGGAGGTGAAGGAAAATGCATATTTCACGATGGTTTGGCCAGTGTTTAGCATACAGCACAAGAATGGGACTCATAAGTGAAGGTTGGTGTGTAGGAGCTGGTGAAGGTGCAAAGAAGGGCAGCAAGATGGTCGAAGGGTATGTGTAAACGGCAGCCTGGGCAGGTGGGTAAGGAGGAAGGGAATTATAGACGATCAGTGAGGGAATAAAATGGGATATAGACCTCCGAGGCAAAGGAAGATAGTGGAAAGACTGGTCAGGTTATTCAGGGGTGTAAATGGCGAGGAAGGATGGGGAGAGTTCAATGTCACCTAACTAAGAGAGGGTATCGAGGGAGAGTAAACAACAATGACTAGATTCAGATGGGGTGGTGGAAAACAGTGTGCAGTATGCTGGTTAGGTCTATGAGAGTGTGGAATGTCTTGTAGGATGATTTGGAGACTGATGGGAAGGGGGTTGGGAGGTTCAGAAAAAGTTTGGAAAGGGGTTGAGAGAGACGAAGAACTGAATTCGCCCACTAGTAGAAGAATTGTGATTGTTGCATATTATTAGTTATATTATATAATCCGGTCAAGTTAACTCAAAAATAGGGGTAGTGTTAGAATAATTGGCATAGAGATGAAAATGTATACCCATCGATCCCACATACGCGCAAAAAAAATTGTATTCAAGGTCAAAGTTCGTAAAAATTAAAATTTTAATTTTTTCAGCTAAATGGTATTTTTCCTAATAATTACCGTTTTTTATATATAGCGATTCAAAATGGTTAAAACTCGTATTGTCTATAACATGCTCGAGTACGCCGCCTATATACATAATTGAATTCGTAATTAGATTAAAAATATTGGTCTGTGTAGCGTATTCGTATAAATTGTATGATTCTGAGAATATAAACTCAAAATAAACCCAGTCCCTCAAATAGTTTGTATGCCCGTATAGCCTTGAACAACATCTGTCAGTTATTCAATTGCCCGTGTGGCAGCGGTCATATACCTGCTCCTTTTTTCTAAGACTTAAACGAGGTGATTCAGGATAAAGTGAGCACTCAAAATAGCCCTGATTTTTTTCTATTTTTCGCCAGTTTACATCTTTCCGCTTTACTTATTTATTTTTATTTATTTATTTACATTCCGTTAGATCCTGTTTGAGCTAATTTCTCACGAATATGGAACAAGTCAGAAATATGTTAACAAATACAAACAAAAAACATTAAGTTCATTCAATATCAGAGTACAAAATAATAAGTTACAGTAAAAAATACATGGACAGTACAATATGGTAGATCTAAGATACCATTGATGAGTAAAAGTCATAAAGATATGTGTATATATATATACATATATATATATATATATATATATATATATATATATATATATATATATATATATATATTTTACAGACATTTCAGGAACACATCTGATATTAGTAGGTCATTTAAAAAAAATTAGTGATACCTGAATGGTGGACAGTAATAAATGGCAACAGAGTTATGCTTTACATAAAATACACTCTACTTCTAAACATTTTAACCGTTATTTAGCATAGTCCTAGCAGTTAATATTGCAGAACTCATCAACAGAGTAGAATGTGTGTGTAAGTAAGTAAGATTAGATTTGAATCGTGTTTCCATACTTGTTTTACTTAATTCTTTAAGTTCAGTTAGTATTTTGTTGAACAATTTAATCCCAGCAAAGTGCATACCTTTATGAGTTACTGTGAGCCTTTCATATGGAACAAAACGGTCATTTTTGTGTCTGGTATTATATTAAAGTATATCTGCATTTGTATTAAAATATGTATTGTTCTTTACAACAAATTTGATTGAAGAATAAATATACTGACAGGAAAAATTAAGTATATTCAGTTTTTAAATAAGGGTTGGCATGTATCTAATTTCTTTGCACATGTAACTATTCTCATGGCTCTGTTTTGAAGCCTGAAAATACGCAAACTATGTGAAGAAGTTGCCCAGAATATTAATCCATAGGACATACCTGAGTGGAAATAAGCAAAGTAGATTTGTTTCAGAGTTACAGTATCAATTATATTGGATAAAGTTCTAAGTACATAGCACACTGAATTCTGTTTTGGAATGATACCGTTGATGTGATTATTGCCATGTAACAAAATGTCAAAATGTAAACCTAAAAATTTGGTGTTTTGACTTTATTTGATACAGTATTCATCATACTTGATATCCAAGTCATAATTCTCTGCATTCAAAGTACAAGATTTAATGTAGGTAGTTTTATCAAGATTTAGAGTTAGCTTATTTGCTCCGAACCATACCTTAAGAATGTTAAGGGCTGTATTAAGTGTTTCAACAAGCTTTTCCTTATCTATGTTATGACACACAATACTGGTATCATCAGCGAACAGGATTGAATTAGTTGTAGAGGAAATAAAATGTGGTAGATCGTTTTCATAGACTATAAAGAGCAATGGTCCAAGAATAGATCCCTGGGAAACACCACTTTTAACTAAACCCATGCTTGAGAATATGTAATTTACATTATCAGAACTCTTTACTGCTACTTGCTGGTAACGCTGACTTAAGTAAGATGTAAACCACTTGATAGAAGTACCTTGTATGCCATAATAGTGCAACTTACTTAAAAGAATGCTACGGTAAACACAACCAAACGCTTTAGTTAAGTCACAGAAGACTCCAGTTACTTTCTCCTTTTTATCAAGGGCATTTAAAATGCATGTTGTCAGGTTGCTAGTTGCTTCTGTTACTGACATTCCTGCCCTAAATCCATATTGGCAGTTAGTCAGCATATTGTTTTGTTCTAAATAATATAATAGTCTTTTATACAGTAATTTTTTCAGTATTTTAGCAAAGGATGATGTTAAGTGAGATTGATCGATAATTACATAGAGTTTTTGTCATTCTTTTTGTATAGAGGCTTAACGACAGAACATTTTAAGCGGTCAGGAAATATGCCTGATTGAAATGACGCGTTAAATATATTGCATAAAGACATACTTATTGTATCAATTCAGTCTTTCAAAAGTTTGCTTGATATTTGATCAAAGCCTGATGATGTTTTTGTTGGAAGAGACTTAAAAACTTTACTTATTTCTGTAGGAGTAATTGGACTTGGGGTGAATTGATGAGTTAAATTAGAAAAGCATTTCTCTAGAAGAGTCAGTGGGTTACTTTGATTAAAACTTTTGCGAAGCTATAAGTCGACATTTGTAAGGAAATAAGTTTTAAAGATATTTGCTACTTCTTCTGGCTCCTGAATGATTTCATTATCTACACATTATGAGATGGTATGATTAACATTTCGAGATTTCCCTGTCTTAGACTTTATAATATTCCATGTTGTTTTAACTTTATTTTCTGACTTAGAAATCTTACTTTGGAAATATAATTGTTTTGCTTTATTGATAACTTTTTGCAATATTTTGCAGTACACGTGATAATGGTCTCTAATATTCTCATCATTGGAAGTTCTGTATGTAAGAAATAACTCTCTTTTCCTTTTTTAAGATATTCTAATGCCCTTCGTTAGCCATAGTTTTGTTTTTGACTCTTTTACACTAATAAATCTGGAGCGAAAATTTGCTTCAAAATTTCTGCAAAATATTGAGTGAAACTAGTTAAATTTATTATTGCTATCACAACTATTTATTACCTTTATCCAGTTTTCATTTAGCTAAGCCTAAACTGTATTATTGTGGTTCTATTAATATATCTTACTTTTTTGCGTCTAGGATGATTTTGCTCACTTTGCCCCAGTGGTAATGAACCCATGAGATGTAAATTGAATGATTTGAGCTTCATGATCAGAGAGGGCGTTAACAAAGGGCAGTTTTGAGTAATTATCTAGGTTGTGTGATTCAATAAATATGTTGTCAATAATTTTTGCCGGCTTGTTTTGAGTTCTTGTAGGGAACTGATTTGTGTTTATTAGGTTAAAAGACTAAAGTAAAGAGGCTACGCTTGTATGTACTTTCTACTGAATAATCAATGTTAAAAAAACACACAAATAATTATTTCAGATCTTTACTTATACAACTGAAGTAGTAAAAGTTCAATATTTTTTAGGAAATTAGTAAAATCCCCGGATGGAGATCTATAAACTGAAATTATTAAAGATGTTTTGTTACACAGATTGATACGGCTTACTGTACATTTCAAGACCTTTCTACACAACTGAGTTCAATATTAATTGATTCATTATTTAAACTTTCCTGGGTAAAGATACACACACCTCCACCAGGTGATTTAGTTCTGCAGTAACATGATGACAATTTAAAGCCAGGAATAACAATTTTTCGAATTTTAGTGGTCTTAGTAAGTGTTCTGTAAAACAGATTACATTTACATTTATATTATCCTCAAGCTCAAAAGAGCTTAAGGCTTCTATAAAAGCGTCAACATTACCCGGTATGCTAAGGATGTTTTGGTGAAGGTCAGTGAGATTATTATTTACAATGATTTTAGAGTGTTTCAGTACTGTAGTTTCATAGAATTGAGCATTTAATGGTCTCATTACTTTACATTTTAGGGTACAAGTTCGCATATCTTTAAGATAAGGGTTTTCATCAGCTATCCCAAAAAATAATTTTCTTCTTGAACTTGACTGTCCAGAGTAGGCCAAGTGTAAGGAATAGCTGGCATTTCAGATGACTTAACCTTTTCCTTTTCAGAGTCAAAAATCAACCTACTTAGTGTTTCACTTCATAAAGTTTGTGCTCTTTTTTATTTTTATTTTTTTGCAATTTTGCTTTATTTGTAGTAAACCATCGACTTAAAGTGACATTGTTAACTGTTGATCGTGGCATGAAGACGTTGTTTGATGCAAGTGTTGAAAGAGGTGGTGAATTTTAGGAATAACTGAAAGACCATAATCTGTAACAATAAACGAGTACAATTAGGTTGTCTTCTTCCAACCTCTGATTCTGTTCTTCAACTTCTATTTCGGGTGTATTATCAAGTTCAAGTGTGGCTTGGTAATTAACTGGACCCAGAAGACTGGAGTTGGAAGTTATTGACAATGTAATGGAACCAATAGAGTACTACCATCTGCGCTGGAAAAAACTCCTTTTTACAATTTTTTGCAATCGTAAAAAGGGGAGTAATGCTAAATGCGGCTGTAAAAAAGTTGGATTGCTTTGTTCATCAGCATGTACCAGTTGTCAAGGCCATTCGTGCTCCGATGTTGAATTGCCATCACAAGAAGATTCTTACGATGTCAGCGAGGAGTCATCAGATACATCGCTATTAGAACAATTTTAAGTGTATCCAGCAGAAAGAAGAAGAAGACATTACCATTGAAGTTCCATTAGATAATTGTCAGTCAGACTAACAGTTTTCTCCAATATTCATAATTCCCACCACTTTCCTCATTTCCAATAGTACAATTGTTATTTAATACAATATTGCTTAATTGAACAGGAACTCAACAGATCATGGAATAGGCCTACCAGAGAAAACAAATTTAAAAAAAAAACCGCCACGTACACTACCTCACAGGTGGCGTGGAAATGTGTGCGTATTATAGAGAAAACTAGTTTTTCAACTTTTTGAATCGCTATACCTCAAAAATGGTAATTCTTAAGGAAACAAGTCTAAGAATAATTTTTATAGATGACTGAATACTCTACAATTTTACGCACCATATTTTTTTATGATAAAACTTACCGCTTGGCTGAAAAATGCAAAAACCCTTTTGTGCGAACTTTGAGTTTGAATAAAATGGTTTGTAGATGTGGGATCGATGGGAACTTTTCACACTTTCCTTTATAATAATTGTGTTCTGAACATTCGTACGAATTTCCATCTCTATGAGAATTTTTGTAATATTAAATGTCTATATTGATCGAATTAACAGACCTAACCTTAGGGTTTTAATGTAACTTTTAGTTTAAATAATTTGTAACTTTACACAAGACTTATGTGTTGACAGCGTTGATAGCCAAGTTTTAACAGCAGTTTTTCCACTTCAAATCACAGTACAACTGGTATTAGAGTTTCTGAGTAGGCCCCAGATACATTTATTTATACAGCAACAGCAATTATAAAAGATAAATTAATTTAATCATACTGTTTAATTACGCAAAATATTGTGTTTCGTTAGTGATAATGCCTACAACCATTGTGTTGAGTACTTTAGCAAATGCAATAGGGTAACATTTGTTAGTCGATGAAATATAGCTACGAATTCTATATTTCAAAACTTGTGAGCTTTCAAATCAATTTTTAAACTTTTTGATATCATCATAAAATATCTTATGTGAAGTAGCTCTAATGCTGTAATTTGAGCTTAAGCCTATGCTAGAACGGACAATATCTTAACACATATATATTTTTTGTTAAAAGAATTTCGTAAACACAAATTCTTATAAATGTAATAAGAAGGTAGGAATTTGTTACAGTTGTATAGAAATTTAGGTATGTAATTGATGACAAGTAAAATAGCTAGCAACAGTACCAAAAACTTGTAATTCGATGGCATTATGCACCAATTTTAAGTTATCAATAAAATGTGCTTCAAGTATTTTCTGAATTGAAACAGTCATACAATATGCTTATTCACCGGAAGTAGGAGTAAAATTATTTTTGTATGACTCTTCCAATGCAGGAAAATATCTTATACCGAAGCATAACACAGTCCAAATGGACATCCGCCCATTGGCAAGCTGTAAGCTCCTGCTCTTATGTCCTACCAATCCTGTCACCAACTACTCCGAAAGTAAATTCCATTCCCTCACTGACCTCTTAAGCATTGACTGGCTACCGAGCTCTGTTCTTCTCTTCATCATCTGGATCTTCTCGCTACTATTACTTCTTCCTATACATTCTGCAATAGTAGTTAACAGACAGCCTAACTTCCCCAGCATCCCTCACCATTAACAATCCTGTACATCCTAACCAGCGTTTACACTCTTTTTCTTTCCTTCAATGTTCTTACATCGTCCCCTCCCCCCTCAAGTTCCTTCAGCATCTCAGATGGCCGAAAGTTCCCTTTGTCTTCACAGCCTGCCCTTGCCTTCTCCACCTTTCCTTCACCCACCTTGTCGCCCGTCTTTGCACCTTCTCCAGCTCTCGCACCTCCAGTTCTACGTACGAGTCCCACTCTGCTGCTGCATAATCTTACATTGGTCGTACCATTGTAATATACTATTTTTCTTTCATTGTCCAACTAACACCCCTCATTACCCTTCCCAGTTTACCTAGTGCCCTTCTATCTTCAAACACCACTTTCTCTACCTGCCTTCTCCACCCTGTCACCTTGCTACATTATGTCTAAGTACTGGTATTCTGAAGCTTCTGCTATCTCCTGCCCTTCCCATTTGTATACGTCCGTGCTCCTAACCTTCTTCCCCGTAAACCTAACAATATTTGTATTTCTCGCATTTACTTAAAAATTTTTCTCTTCCACCCACAATCGTATACTATTAATGTCTTTCTGCAACTTGTTCCGTCCACCCACCTCTGCATATAAAAAACAGTAATCTGCAAATAACATTATTTTGCCACTCACTCCTACACTTATGTCATTTGCAATTATTATAAACAAGGGCCCCGGGACGCTTCCCTGTGGCACCCCGGACGTAACCTCTCCTTCTTTCGTTAAAAAAAGTCTCCCACTTTTTCCTTCTGTCTTCGCCCCTTGAGGAAGTCTCCTATCCATCTTACTACAACTTTTTCTACCAGCAATTTCACAAGAAATGTTTCCAGTTTCAGGAGTGTTCAACATACTAGTGGTACCAATTTTGTATGTATATAATGTAGGGGGAAATATATATAATTTATTAATCCTAAATCTGTATAGAGAATTGTAGAACAGTTTAAAAATTATTTTTTAATAACATGCATCATTTATAGATTCTCATTTTTCTACAGTATTAACAATGATGAGGATGAAGCAAATTTAAGGCCATCTCTGATTATGAAGGTGATGGGGTGGAGCTCACTGAAGGATATACGTATGGTTGAGAGGCTTGTCAGACTGCAGAGTATTAAATGAGGATGGAGAAGGAGATAAAATTTGAGGTAAGGGTGACTGAGGGACTGTATAGAGGGAGAAAGGAGAAAAGTGTGAAGGTCCACAGAGTTTGGAGGACATAGAAGGGAAGATAGTCCATGCTGGTGAGAATGGTGAAATGAAAGAATGTCTTGCAGGAGAAAATTGTAGCAAAAGCATTTATTTATTTATTTAGACACGTACAAAATTCAGGACTAGGCTGGTTTACAATTTGCCACGTATTATACATGCACTACAAATTTTTCAATTGAATAATGTTAAAATAGTAATAATACTGCATAAGTACATATGCATACTTTAAAGAAAAAAAAACTAGTAATGGGAAAACTACTAAACAAAGATTAAACAAAATTTTAAAAAAATTACATATGTTAAAACAAGTGTACTACACTCTTAACTATCGCAGACGAGTATTATGCATTGCTTTATATTGTTATTCGTGTATTTGTATCCTGAATAGTTCGCCAATGTTCACCATCACTTCAGCTAAGATGACCAGAAGTTCGCTCAAGTTCACGACCGATAACGAGATGTTCGCTAGTGACTGCGACCACTTCGACCATGCTGATACTGATCGCTTGACTTGGTTTGCACTTCGGTTGCGTCTGGGAGGCTTCTTTAACCATGCTGTCATCTACAGATGAGTCATAAAAACACCTTGGGGGCGACTGCTTCTGCTGTGAGAACTCGATATTCAAGCTGAAATTAGGGAAAGTTTGAAGCTAATAAATATGTGAAATCTTGGATTTTAATTGCAAATGAAAGTATGACAAGGGAAATTAAGAAAAAAAAGATAGAATATAAAATTGTAAGCACCTGGATTGGAGCCTGTGTTTTACATGTAGAATATATTTAAATAAAATGTATTTTGTTAATGATGTTATATTAAAGGCTCCAGTAGCTGTAGACCACCCAGTAGTTATTATGACTGCAAATAGTTAACATCTTCTCCTGTTACGATGGAAAAATATATCGAGAGGCGTTATTTGTGTTCTTACTGCAAGAAGGTGTTTACAAAGAAAAAAAATTGTACTTCAGCTTGAAGCAGTATGCCTTCAGAATATTAATCGTGGTATGTTCTGGTGTGGAAACGGCAAAACCCAGTTCGTATGACACAGCAACTTGAAAAGACATTTGAGGACTTCTAAAGGCTATTATTCTACCTGTCAATCGATATTTAAGAAAATTACGACCACTATGTATTGGTGGTTTGGTCCCTATCTAAGCGAATAAATATGTTATATCATCTGTGAAGAGATCGGATCATATCAATGAAAATTCAAGAGAATCTATGTGAAAGCCTCATATACACCAGTGAAACTACTGTGTCAAGACATTTGTGTATGCTCATGATGCAAGGAGGCATCGCATAAGTAAATGCAAGATAAACCCACGTCGTACAGTGTTTCGATGTCGCAAGTGTCGCAGACTGTATGCATGTATTTATAATTTAATCAGTCATTAGAACCTATGTAAAGATCTTGTTGGTCTCCCTACAAAGCAGCAAGATTCAACGACTATACAACTTTGTGATGTACTAGGAAATTCCACAACGGGGGGCGAAGGAGTTACGAAATTGTCAGACATTTCTAGCACGTTTATGATGAATGTACAAAATTTATCGACACCAAGACATCCATGATGATACTGCGACAAGACTTTCAGTGAAATTAGCCATTCCGGAAGAAATGAGAGACATAAACATTTACGAATAAGACATTATGGGTTTATTTAACGTTGGGATGATACACTTGTGCATTCGAGTTCGAGTGATTATATGAAAGATAGGTATACAGACTCGTGGACTTCTATACAAATAGCCATAGATGGTTGTGGATGTTAGTACATCAGCATGTACTAAAGGAAGAACATCGCCTTGCACCTGGAAGAGCTTGTACCATCATAACAAGTTACTTATACAATGGGCAAATGCGATTCACTACCGTCCTTGAATGATAGGATGTTACCTACCTCCTGGACCATAGTAGCTACCTCACCGATGGTGACATCGACTTCTTCGACCGAAGACCTTCTTAGTGTGGAATCATCCGATACTGGAATGACTTCTTCTGGTGCTCCTGAGACAGCAGCAGTAACTTCGAATACCCTTGCAGCACTGTTGATAGCTCCATTAACTCTACCCGAGCTAGCGAGATCTTCAACTTTAAGAACTGAAACCTTGACCATATCATCTAAATCTCATCGATGTCGATACTACGACAAGTCTTTTAGTTCCAGTTGTCAAGCCAGGCGTCACGAGAGAAGTAAAACACGTTCTAAGAAGAGTTTGGCTTATTTAAGACTGAAATGTTACAAGTATGGACGCGAGTTCAATTGTTATGATACAGCTAACAATAATGAAAAAGTCTGTCGAGATGCATACAACGAACACGTTACGATTTGTTAATGTAAAGCTACTACAATAGTATATGTTGCAGATATGTTCTAATAAAAATGAATCCATACTGAAAGAATCGGCTTTCCGAGGTATTCTTAAGGCATATGTTGCAACGAACTGTACAGGTACAGCGAAAGACATTTGTACATTTATGAACAATATGAAGGAAAATTTAATACAGCAACTTACAGAAGAGATGGAAGATCGCGGAACTTTGAAATACAATATATGGCTGGAGCGTGATTACACTAAGCTAGATCTTTACGAAGGAACACATTGCAGGAAAGCATTGAAGACTGCAAATGTGTCCCTTTATAACATTGAACAGATTGGAAACAGCGTCGAATGTAGTATACGAAACATTTGCAGTGAGGAAGAAGAGATGGTAATGAAAGGCTTCGGATGGACCTTAGGTGCTGTAAATAATCTTCAACAACGAATAAATGTACTCGGCTCACTTCAGAAATAGACAGGGAACATTATATGACAATTTTTCCTGAATATGTTTGGTTAGTTATAGTCGAAAGTCACTTCAGCTAAATCAGAAGAGTCTTTGTTCGTGATAACCAGGTCTGTGTGTGTGTGTTTAGCTGGAGATGACGTTCACTCGGGCAGAGATAATGCTCACAAGCTGTTCGCCAATGTTCACAAGCAGATCGCCGATGTTCGCAAGCTGTTCTCAAGCTATTCGCTAATGTTCGCCACCGCTTCGGCCACTGCAACGAGCCATTCGCCCATGTTCACCAACACTTCGGTAATTTTCACTACAGCTTTGGCTATGTGCGACAATTTCACGAGAATTTTGGTAGACGTGATGACACAACATGGTACATGGCTCCACATGGTTCCACACACCGAATCAACTGTGCCAAAAGGAACTATTATATACTACTTTAATAAAAATGTAGCAGACTTGTAAAGCGGATAAAGAATGTTAAAATGAGCCTATTTTGAAAATCCTACAAAAAATTAGATTTTCGGAATTTTGGCGCATACAAAGCTATTCGAGACCATTGTGCAACATGTCCTGAATAATAACCTTGCTATGAGTCAGCGCGTACAATTGTTCCTTCATCAGTGGGATTATATCATCTTTCGGAGACTTACGAGAGAACTAGTATATGACACATAGTAGCAAGAGAGGAGGGCAGAGGACGGGAAGACGAGTGTAAGCGGACTAGCCGATAACCGTCACCTCCCGACAGCGAGGCAGTCCACCCACCGCCATGCCTTGTATAAGAAGGTCGCGTGGCCGTGGGAATGCCACAAGTCGGCCAGATTATTCGCTCAATACATGCAATGCAAGAATACACTCTCCTCAAACATTTTCACTTGTGACCTATTGCAAATTGTATACGCGAAGAAAGATAAAGGAGTGTTACACGGTCCTTCACAACTTTCACGTAGAAAAAATTGAAACTATGTGTGGGGTATGCCTCAGAAGACGTGCTAAACGACCATATTTGCCATTTATTTTCTAATTACATACAGAGCTGAGAGAGAGGCAAGCAGTTAAAGGCTGTGCTCTGTACCTTAGTCTCCTTTATATATTCAAGACAATGTGCTCTGACAAAAAGTTTGTTATCGTTACTTTGGGCAACAGGTAGCGTAATAATACATGTGTTTGCCTCTGTAAATAATTGTAATACCCAAATCTCATTTTGGTAAATAATTGACTTACATAGATTCTTAATTGGCTGATTCAACTACCATCTCATCCTTAATATTTGTGATAGACCACGAGTGCCACATTTCAAATCTCTTCTTTGCACGTCAGCAATTCATTGGCAAAATTGTGCCACATGTTTCTTAAACACGCTGTATAACAACATTATTTCTTATATGTAAATGTACGGGGTTTTTCTTTGTCAAACAACCTATTTCATTTTTGAGCCCCCGAACATGCTGTAATGATTACCGAGAGCCTCGCTTGGAGGACGAGCTAGCGACGACGGCAATTAGATCGGTAGTTGCAAAAGACAAGGGCCTAAGCGATTATCCCCACTTGCACTGAAGTGTGGTAATATAACGCAACGTATAGGGGGAATCGGAGTCCGTCTTCTTCAAGCTTTTCAGCCGTCACTAACTCGCCAGGATGGTCCTAGGTCGAGACCCACGACGTGCCGCCGTCCGTCGATAGTCGAGCACATTCATCATCAGCCTTCGGCACATCATGTTACGGTGAGGTTTAAGGTGTCTGAAGGGTCATCCACCATAGAATAGAGTATAATCTTAATTAACTAAACAGCCGCTCCGCATGGTTACGTTTAGAGATGCCACTGTGGTTACCTGCATACAGTTACGTGTCCTGACAACAAAAAATAATTTTTGCAGTTGAATTCATGAAGCGTTTTTGTGGATTTTAGAAGTTCGTGCATACTTTAACAGCATTAGAAGATAATTTCTTACTGAAGCTGTTTGCTAGAGGACACATGTACAAAAATTGTTTTCAGTAAGTGTTAAAAAACTGAATGGTTTTTTGCTGACAGTCTTAGTCAGAAATTTTAAAAGGAAACACGTAATCTGGCGAAAACGTCACTACGAAAATCTAACTTGTCAGTTTCTCCGCAAAGGATATTCCGTTGCCGCTTATCTCATATTATCAGGGATGGCTTATAAATATCCCTGTGTAGATTACTGGTCGATGTCTGGTGCACAAAATTTGTTGATAACGAGGACTGGAACAGATAGGATGCTCTTTGTGTGCGGTGTTCGAATAGTCAGTACTAAAGTGTTCAAAACCTTACAGTGATATTAGTTATGTGGAGAATTTTTTTGTGTACCCTAAAACCGAGGCAACTATTGCTGATATCAATACTGAGCGCAGTAATCTTTGTTATTACGTGGACATTCCCGACGTTTATGAAATGCATTCTTAATACGTATCCTCCAGTGCCCTTCGTCAAGTCAACGACTCCTTATGGAAGCACAGAGCCCTCAGTTACACCAGCGCTCCACCTCCGACCGCTATCCGTGAAGTATAATGGGACACCCATCTCGCAATTGTATCAGCCGGGATTCGACATCGAACCAGCAGTATGCCTCGAAGACGGCTCTGGCATGGAAGTGGTCATCATAGTCCACTCCAGTCATGCCAACGAACAACAGCGGATGGCCATCAGGCAGACTTGGGGCTCTCTGGCCTTGAGGAGGGACTTTGTCGTCATGTTTCTCCTGGGGCAGCAACAGAACAATACAATTTCTCAGAAAGTAAGAGCGGAGGCGAGGTTATATGGCGACATCATCTTGTCCAGGAACTTGGACAGCTACAACAATCTGACACTGAAGACTATTGCCATGTCGGAGTGGGTGTTTCGTATGTGCCCTAAGGCAAGGTTCTTCCTGAAGACAGATGACGACATATTTCTGAACGTTCCACGGTTCTTGGAGTTCCTGCAGAAACCAGAGGTTTCGGCAACCAACAGGACGGTATTTGGAAGTCTGACGCGAGGAACACACCCGGTGAGAACCCAAGATCATCGTCATTACATCTCAGTAGAGGAGTACCCTGGTGAAACCTACCTCGACTACGTGCAGGGAGCATGCTATCTGGTTATTGGAGATCTCTCCAGAGACCTGTACCATGCGTCGCTGAAGGGAAATTTCTTCAGATTCGAGGACATCTTCTTCACTGGACTGATGGCGGAAATGGTGGGCGCCAGGAGGGTTGGTCCGGACAACTTCTACGTCTATGTGGAGAATGCTTCGAAGAATGGTTCCTCAAGCTTGGATTCATGCACCATCAGAAACCACACAGTGATACACTTTGTCTATTTCCAGCAGATGTTCCAGATGTGGCACACTGTGTTCGACGATAAGCTGAAGTGCTGACTGCTTCTTTCTCGCCAATATTCTTGTGACTTCAACTTCTTGGTACAGGAGGAGGAAGGTTAACAGTATCACTCAGTGTTTGATATCAGTTTATGATTTGTGCTTTACTGACAGGTAGAAAGCAGCATCTGATAATCCTGCATGACGTTTTCGATGTTGAACAATAATTTATCAATTTAGGCTAACTTCGCGAAAATTGGTGTAACCTTCGTTATTTCGAAGCCAAATTTTATACACGTTTTGTGTTGTGTACGTCTGCAGCATTAGTAAATACTTCAGTAAACTTTGATATGTGAAGGAAACAATTGAAGCAAACAAGTTCTGCTACCGTTTTTTTACCCTTCAGACATTCCAGTATAGTACTGTCATGTAAACCCACGATAAGTGGTTCTCTGAAATATACACTGGAAGAGCATACAAAAACTATAATGTTTTCAGCATAATAAAACTATTTTTAAAACACATAATTACGAATTTTTAGACCACGTATATACATTGTAATGTAAACTAATGTTGATGATTAAAGTTAGTATTGCTAGCAATAAAGATTCTAAAATGAATGCGTAGCACAGTCGCCTTCTGAGTCCGCTACCATACAAATTGCTACCGTTTTGTAGAGTTACGATAAAGTGGTTCTTAAAAGTTAATGTTCTAATTCAAGTAATTTAACTAACAAAAATTTTTAAACGTACCGTGCCAAGTATGCTTTTGCCATTAAATTTGATTAAATGAAAATGGTTCCTGAGTATAAATATTTCAGACTCTTAACATACGTTTCACTATAGCCTACAGACGCATGGTATATTTCAAAATCATTTTCAGCCATTTAAACAAGTATGCACTGCTAGAAAAATCTGCATTTAAATTCAAATCTCTTTGTTGAATAGTGTTTCACGTCCGATTAATTTTTGTTGCAGTAGTTCTCTATTAACAAAAGAAAACACCCTCCGCACTCCAAAATGCGATATATGTATTAAAACTACATTTAAAAGATAAGTTTTTTTTTGTTAAAAATTTAAAGGAAGAGTTGAGGGAATGAAACAGTCGAAGTTCTAACAAAAAGTAAAAAAATAACGTCTGTGAAATGGCAACTTAAAAAATAAATTGTTCATGAACGAGATAATGTAGATCTCACATAATACTTAACAAACACGTTTTATGTTAACATTTGAAATAAATATGTATACATAAATGTGTGTATGTGTGTGTTTAAAAAACTTTGAAAGTACAGTGTACTATGGTGTCAAGTAAGGAATTGTTAGTTCATCACTAGCATATCCTGAGCGGTTTAACAATACACAAATGTCTTCGATATTCGATTTGCCCTGTGGTTTCGGATACCAGCAGATTTCAATAAATCGTGTAATCGCCAGATTGCATTGCGAGGCATAACCCGTTGCGTAAACATTACTCACAGAAATATTTTATATTACTTATATTTCCTATTAGTTAATCATTTCAAAAATCTCATTGTGTATGGAATGCTATAGCACCACTTTTGTGCAAATTGATCGGTTTTTCCTTAATTATGACATAGGAACGTCAATGTTCACATCTTACTATCTTACAGAACAGCTGACAGAGCAGGCCACATGTGGGCATGCTTTATTACCGCTATTACTATTGCCAGAATACAAAGTTAAGCTTGCACCGATTGAGTTGAGTGATACCTGAGATATTGCACAATAATCTAAAATATCGACATTGCTGTGATAGGAATCCGAACAAATCAAATGACGTAATTTTACTAACAATATAACATGTGTTTTGAATTTAACACGAAAATATCGATTTTATCTCACGATATAACCTTTTATGTGGTGTTATCTTACAAAAAGTATTATGAAATTAATTATTTTATGCTAGCATCGCATTGTTTAAGCTCATAATAGTTTGTATGAAAAAAAACTTGAAGAATTTGAATTACTGGAATTTTGAAAGTATATGGTTTACAACTTTACATCGCACTTTGTAGTGCAGCTTACTAAAACATAACTTACTTACTTCACTTGGCCGAAAGAAGGTCTTTTTTATAGTGCTATCTTCCATGATGGTTGGCTAATAACAGAAGAAATGTTAAATCTCAGTGTTTGTATAATTATCTGTCTAAGCCCTAAATGTATTTTATATCGGCTTAACAGCCACAGAAATTATCATTAGTGCCTAACGTTTAAAACTGTTTCAATCATGATGAGATGTATTAAATGAAAATCGAATTAACTTGCACAGGTGTAAGTGTCAATTTTGTATCGATAAATAATGTTAAGGGACTTAAAAGTATTAAAAGAAGTGACACGAGAAGATGTAATTTTCCTCACAAGCAAGTGATCTTATTTCACTGCTATGTTTGCATTCTGTGATTAGTTATTTAATTTCCTGGATATTTTGTACCCCTAAGATCATTTCATCTCAACTTGATGATTCTGTAATTTTAAACATTGTTTCACAAAAAAAAATAAAAGAAATAATTTCTGAAAGGACATTTACCGCTGTCAATAATGTGCATTCGTAGGTGGAACATACTTCATAAATACATGCATGCGTACATACGAGCATAATGCATCCGTATACACGTGAATTAATCCACACACATACACATATATGCATACATACTCAGGTAGAAGTATGGTCTCTTAGTAAAAACTATCTTCAGGAGGCAGGCCAGAAAAAATGTTCTTTATTGAAACTTTTGTATTCTGAATTTTAAAGATTGTTTGATTTTAAACATGACAAATACATTATATGTTAAAGTATGAAATAAATATGTATATATATATATGTGTGTATGTGTGTTTTTAAAAAGCTTTGAAACTACAGATTGTATTGTATTGTCAAGTTACGAATTGTTAGTTTTAGCACTAGCATAGCCAGAACGGTTTAGCAATACATCAATGTCTTCGGTATTAGTCGCCAATGTTTACATGACATATTGCCTTGTAAAATATTGAATAAATGATAACATATGCATTATTAAATGTGTGCATAGCTAAACAGTAATTAATGACTTACTGCGTCACAAATATTGGTCAGATGTTTAGGATTCACGAGTTTATAGCTTGTATTTGACTAGCGCGATAGTGATACAAATTAAATGTGTGTGATACGAAACGATTTTAAAACGGAGTTAATAGAATAAAATAATTTCTCCTACGATAATTTTTAAAATGAAAACGTAGGTCGCGTGCAGTACATATTAGAAATGTAGAGAGTAGGTAACTGTCATTGAAAGACTAACAGAACTGTTTGTATCATTTTCAATGGAATGAAATTGTTCCTGGCTTAAATGAACGCGTATCAGCTACCAATTGCATGCGCCCCACGTTTATTTATTTATTTTTTAATCTTTCAAGTATTTTCACATGAGAAGTTATGTCATGCTCTTTAGTCCGTTTTAAAAACGTGGTATATTTAAATGAGGTATTTTTAAATAATTATTTACTGCTTTTAAGTCTTATGTGTGTAAAAATCTGCAATAGATTTGAAACAAGCAAAATTTGTGCCGAACAAACAAACAGACAATAATGTGGATTATCAACATCGTGGTAACAAAATCAGTAATTCTAACTGGGTCTGTGATGCACCATCTCAGCGTGGTCATGATTCTTAAATGGAGACTCTGAGATTAAAGTATAGTTTTGGAGTCCTATTTCGTAAACACAGAATGTCCTTAAGCCAGGATCACGATGATTCCACGTGCCAAAATACATATCCATGCATAAAAGAGTTCGCTGACTGACCGAATCAATGAAGGCAAAAAATAACTGACTGAATGAATGAATGACTGATTACTATACCAAGCTGCAGCCCAAATCTGTGTACTTATAAACGTGGAATGTATTGCGTAGGTTCGCATTAGGTTGCAGGCGATTACTGAAAAGGAATGTTCCGTCGTCCTCTAAGGAATGAAAACGAGTTGATTCGTCGGAGACCTGATTCCATCTTGGTCCCCTACATCCATGCTTGGACTTCGAACCCTTAGCCTGTCTACCCCCAAGTACCTATATTCAACTCCTTGTGGTGAGAGTCGGTAACGTAGGCAGTATAACGGGCAGGGCAAAAGGGTCCAAAGGACAAATGCGGGAACGGAGCTAACCCCCCCTCTTAACAAACAGCCATCAGGCACCATCGCTTGTTCAAAGTTTAAAAAGAATATTGTCTTGGATTGTTAAGGGGGGTGGCCAAGTGTGCCGAGAACCAAAACCCTATATTTTGTGACAAATGTCGGCAGTGTTAATTCGCCGATATGCAGTGTAGGTTCTGGTTGTGGAATGCAAGATTTTAATGTGTGTTTTAAATGTGGAGTACAGTTAGACAAATTAAAGAGTAAGGTGCTAGAAAACAGCATGTAAGGAGATGTCCCGTGATGCATACATAGCTCCAACCGGACGGCCGATCGTCGTGACTTTTATTTCAATGTGTCAATTATAAAAATTCATCTTAATCACTTAAAGAATTTTTCGAAATTCAACCTCAAAGAGGGCGAAAAGACATGAAATGAGTTTTCAATTAATTATAGATATCTATCGAACCCTTCGGGATAAAGACTTAATATTAGTTCGAAATTAATCTTTTACTAATACCCAAAAAGTAGTGCAAGAAATTTTCGAAATTGGACTCCCAAAGAGTAAAAAGGTGGGAAATGTGCGAATGTGTTTTTTATTACTCGCACGTACAGCTCGAACCCAATAGGAAAGCTTCGTGACTTTAAATAAAATAAAATAAGTGTACAAATCTCAAAGGTGTGAGTCAAGACGTTTCTAAATTCTTTAATTAAGAGGGTGAGAAGATGTGAAATGTGTTTTCGGTTTTTCTTCATAGCTATCGAACCAGTCGAGATACCGAATTGCTGTTTCCTTCATAATGATAGTTACGTAAAGACCCAAAATACTATTTAAAAATATTTTCCAGGTTCTGTTCCGAAGATCTAAAAAAAAAAAAGGGTAAAATATTATTTTAAACCGTGGACGATGTATATCGATCCCACCGAACACTTAGATATTGACGTGATTTATACTGTACATTAATGCTTATTTAAAAACCTGAAATTCTGTTTATTGATTTCATGAAATTGAACACCTAAGAAGTTGAAAAGTGATGAAACCGGATGAAAGGTGTTTTTAATTAATCGTCTGTGTATCTCGAACCCAACGGGCTTTCATTACGGTTTTCACTTAAATGTGACGCCCATACCATTTCCTTAAATGTTTATAAAGTTTTTTTTTATTTCAAACTTGACTGGGGTACATGGCAGGAGTTTTAGATAAATTTTAGTGTGCTATTGAAACCGTCGAGATATGGAGGTGCTTTTCGGTTTATGACGATGAATACATAAATGCCCATGAACAGATTCCAGAATTTTTCTAAATCCGAACTCTTAGGGATGTGAAGGAATGAAATATAGTTTTAATGAATCGTTGATTACGTTTTGACTTAATGGTTTATCGTCGTGATTTTCACTTCAATTGGACACTTAATACAAATTATTAACAAGTGATGGTAAGATTTTGCGAAATTCTATCACTTAAGGCGTGTGTGTGTGTTTCAGAACGATGCATACAAGTATGAAAAAAATTATCTAATTTTTGTAGTGAAAAAATAACTCTCAAATACCAGGGGGAAACGTACTCATTGTTTGTAAAATTTCAAAGCAGACGATCTGAAAAAACAACGAAGGTCACATATAATTAATTTTTAGGTAATATTGCATTCTGCAATTAAATTGTTACATGTGGTTGTACAACCTCTGTGTGCTCAGTGACTGAAAATTTCATTTCTTTTTAATGATCTTTCGACGGTACATATTAAGGGCACTGTCATAAATAAACGTGCTCGAGGTAAATGAGTCATCATACCGCGTATACTAACTATACTGTCTTAATACTCTCACACATTCGTATATTTAATATTAATATATAAAATGAAGTGTGCTGACACACTCACTCACTCACCCACTCATCAACGCACAACCCAAACCGCTGGACCTAGAGCCATGACATTTTGAGAAAAGCTTCCCCCTGCCCCGTAGGTACCGCATATGAAATGGTTTTTCGAAATTCGATTATTAAGAGGGTGAAAAGGGGTGCAATGTGTTTTAAAAGAATCCTTCATATCTCATTAACCGGGAATGCTATAATAAATTTTTTAACTTCATAATATTGCCCAAAGAAATGCATATTCGCAAAGTTTTCGAATTTGTGAAATTCGAAAATTAAGGAGGTGAAAAGCCGTAAAATGTGTTTTTCATTAATCCGTAATTTCTCCTACACCATTTCAGATAGTGAGGTGATTTTTTTTAATGATGCTTAAGTAAATATCTAAATAGTATTTTTACAATTTTTCGAAATTCGTCCTTGAAAGCTCTTAAAAAAATATAACGTGTTTTTTAATTAATCCCACATCTCCTAAACCAGTGGAAATATTGAAATGGTTTTTGCTTTACAATATATCTTACGTAAATATAAAAAAGTAATTTCAGGATTTCTTGAAATTTGTCCTTGAAAGCTGTTAAAAAAATATAATGTGATTTCAAATAATCATCTGTACCGCTTATACCCGTTGAGAAATCGAGGTGAAATTCGAAAATTAAGTAGGTGAAAAGCAGTAAAATGTTACAGTCTCCCAAAAAAAGAGAATGATCACGGATAAATAATTCAACAGTCGTTACTTTTTGCCAACCTACTCATAAATAAAACCTCTTTGGACTGTAGCCTGTACATGCGAAAGAATTATCATGTCCTGCCTGTAAGCATTCACTCAGGTATTGTATAAAGTTTGTGGTGTGGAAGGGGTGGGGTTACGGGTTCGTATCCCGTACAAGACTTTGCGATGGGAATTACTATGACATCATGCCAGCATATTACACTGAGCTAAGACAGTTAATTATAGTTCGCTGTTATTGAGTACGCTAGCTGGTAAATGCTTTCATCACATATTTTATCCAGAGTTACTGTTGACATTATACAATTTCACGCGGGCAACGCCGCAGTCGGCCGGCTAGTGAGACTATAAATAAGGGCAGGGACAGTTGTTAAGTGTGGAAAGTATAGACGTAGGACATATTTCCACATCGGCAGCTACAGCTACTTGACCAGCTGCAGAGTAAGCTCAATCTGCAGATTGGTTATCCTGACACTGGAGGGCCGAGCTACTAATCTGGCATACAAAGAGGTTCTTCAATTGAAGTATGTAAATATTCGCTGTTACGAGTAATGCACGAGAACGATGTCGCGGGCAGACTGCTAGTTTATGTCATAAAAATCCTCTTCTGTGCGGTTTTATGCCAATCATCCGATTGCTATGAAATTTTGGTGAGCTACGCGCGCACTCATGAAGATTTCCGAAAATAATAAATTAGACCAGGGAAGGCAAAACGAGGTAGAGGAGTAGAATATAAAATCGAAAACACTTAGTGATCAAATAAACATTGATGAGTTGTGCGTGCACCCACAAAAGTTTGTGGCAACGGTTTTTTTTTTAATCTGGGGGACAAAACGAAGTAGAGGGACAGAACGGGATACCCGGCATACTTAGTGCGTGAAAAAAAATCAAAATACGTACGTGTTTCCGCAAAGTTTTCTGCTGAAAAAAAAAACATTTTTGGAGGGAGAGGTCAAAGGAGTCAAAATGAGGTATACAGGCAGAACGGGGTACCCAAAAAATTTTTAATTTAATGAAATAACAAAATTTGTGAGTTGTGCGTGTGCCCGCGAATGTTTCTGCCAAAACAAATTATACTTTAGGGTTTGGGGGCGGGGGAAGCAAAATCGGTTACATAAGCAGAACGGGATACCAAAATACTATGTGAAACAATTTTCTTTTCAAAATGTTTCTACAACAAATATTAATGGCCCGTAAAATTGTTTCTCCCCATTAAGCACTTTTCAAAACTTTTGTGTTTAAATGTTACCGCATTAAATTGAAAACTGCGCAGACTAAGTTTCCTGGATCCGATAGTTGTGTTACATTAACAATTAATTACTTATCTGACGATCTATTACGATAATTTCAAATAATGTTACACGTACGTTATCATTGCAAAGAGCTTTACGAATTCAAGATTTTAGGTGCATACACAAGGATGTATTAAATGAACTTGTAGAACAATCAATCATTGAATTAATTAATGTCTTCCGTTTTGGGTTATCGTTGCATGTAGGCCTATAGTCTGTGTCATGTGAGTGTTCCGTATTTTGACAGTTCACTTCTGAGAAACGTGTCTGTACACAGGTTTGCGGAGACCGAGCTTTTCCAGGAAGCCAGGTAGGTTTAAAGCTCCAAACAATGGAACTGTCGGACACAGTTCTCAGAAGATAAATGTCAGAATACGGACAAGTTACATGAAACAGACTTTTCTTTGTTGATGGTTACACTTTTGTTGGCTTGCAAATCGTGTATTTTTTTCATGTTGTCCTACAGACTAAGACTGAGTATTTTAGACGATTTTTGTAATCCTACTCCAGCTATCCTAATTTAGGTTTTTCATCACTTTATGAAATCGCTTCAGGAATGCTGGGATGATTCCTTAACGTAGGCCATGGACGATTCCTCTTCCAGTTCCTTTTCATGTATTAATTTGTGTGTGAAACTCTAAGTATAATTCTTAGCTGTTAATGAGGTGTAAAGCCAAATTACAATTTAAAAATAAAACATATTCATTAAGTTAACAAGAGCTCACACGGTTATTTTAGGACTAAACATAGCAAAAAAGTAAAAATTAATATAATTAAAAAATATTCACTCATATGACCTTTGGATGTAAAAAAAAATGTACTCCTCATTCGAAAGAACTATTTTAGTTGCTTACTTGCAAAACACGTTAAACGATGTTATAAAAATTTTATCTTATAATCAATTAAGGGTCTCAGCAAAATGTACAGTTATCTGATCTTGATAGTCTGTTTAAAACAGTCCACGAACAAAACCAGCCAAAATAGTATCACAGGATGACCTCCTATAGTAATGTGCATGGAAATTCAGTGGAAATCTCAATACAGTATATTTAGGGGCGTTCAAAGACATGTTATGCTTCTTAACTACTGTCTAAAAAAATTTGTCATCCTATAATATGTGCCTAGACAAACCCAGAGGGCAGAATATATCAAAGTACCATTGGAGAAACAATATGCGGATCAATAATATGACTGAAAGCTTAACGTTTTCCTCGGTAATCTTCAGACAACAAGACCGCCTGGGAGTTGAATAAAACACCAACATCAAAATTCGCAGGAAAAATTCGTAGAATAACATATCCAAAATCCACCGAAATCCACCTTCCGGTTTTTACTTTTTTTCCGAAATTTGTCCCGGAAAAAGGAGGGAAAAATCAGTAATTCGAAAATGGTGTATCTCACGTTAAAACTTGCAGAGACAAAAATTAAAGAGCGCAATATTTTACTATAACATGTCCAAAATTCAGGAAAATCCGCTTATAAGTTCTTCTTCTTTTTCTGGGATTCATTCCCGGAAAAATATTAAATAATAAAATAAATCGAAAACGGCGCACTTTACAGCAGAATATTTCAGATCAACAGGTAAAGTGCTTAGCTTTTCCCGTAATATGTTCTAATTTCATACTACTTCGTATAAAATCAGCATTTGTTTTTTTCCTAATTTGTCCTGAAAAGGCCATAGTACAATCAAACCGAAACCGCGCGTCGTATGCCAAAACTATGGAGAGAGAAAAAAAGTCTAATATTGCATTAAAAATTAACTTCTTTCCGCTTAAAAGTAATGAACTTTTCATTATACTGAGATTGTCAAAGGGAACAACAGTTTTAAACGGCAATAAGCCGAAAACAATGCATCGCACGTCAAATTATTTCGGACCATTACTAAAGAGCAGAAAGTTTTCCCTAGGTAATGAAAGTATAATTCACCAAAATCCACTCAAATACTATTATGTCTATTTTGGTATTTGTCGCAGAAAAACCCCTATTCATGGCTTTCGTTGATTTTAAGTTCACTGTAGAAAACACCAGTATGTTTAGGTCTACTTAACATACAACTGATTTCATCCGCATTCCTTTGTACTGTGTGGATTTATGCCTTGTTGTTATGACACTTTCGAGTGTGATATAGAAAAACATAAATAAAATAATGTGGATGAGTGTGTGTGTCTGTAGTGTTTTGCCTGAATGTTAGTTTTCAGTTTAATGGCATGTTCCTGACTTGTTTTCACAGACACGTGTCTTATTCTTTATTTTGTGTAGAAACGAAGCAGGGTGCCATCATCAACAAAATGAACTCATAGTCTTGTGCCATGCAGCGAGTAGATAGAACCAAGGAATGTGACTGAGCACAGCTGACAGTATTAGCGATATTTGTGCCGGTGTGCTGCACTCTTGCCTAGTGTTCCATCAGACATTTAATTTATAACTGATTGTAACGAGTTTGATATATGCTTAGAGAAGGTGATTTATCGCGGGTAAAAGTTGACTGTTTGCTAGGCTTCAATGTAATGTATTCATTTCTTACGCTTTTATTTCGTTACTGGCGAGTCCCTATTTGACTGGGCCAATGATAACTCTGGTGCACTACTTCTGGACGTCTGCGATTCGCCTGTAAACAACTAGACCGTGCCACATAACCGCCAGCCAATAATACATGACACAGGACGATACATTCATTTGCGGAATACGCTGGCAGGAAACATTCTCGCCATTTTCCACCATCTCTATATACGCTGTAAGTATGTTATGTTTCATTTTCGTTAAAGATACTAGAGACAGTAAATTTATAATGTGAATAACGTGGTAATAATTAGTATATGTAAAACCGTTGGAACGTGCCACAAAATTATTAAGAGCTATGTTAACAAATTCATAAAGGTATTGTAAAAAAAGGTGGCTGAATTGTACAGTGAAACGTGTGTATTTTCTAATGACCATATTAAATCTAAACAAATTATTACAGAAACAACAAAGGGTTTAATAAGGATAAATTCTGCATCGTGCGATAGAGGGGTCCAGCTTAATATATGTGAAAGACAGCATGTGCATTCAGATTGCCGGAGAAAGTTCACAGATGAGACGCGCATAGCTCAGTTAAAGAGAAAATTACGTGCAGAATCCGATGGAGAATCTGTCTCAAATTCTCCTAAATTATGCGTTCCTCAGTTACAACATTCAGTTTTTACGAGAGGTGTTTTTGTTGTGGACAGAAAGCACAAATCGATGATCCTGCAAAAAAACACATGTGGTGAAAACCGACGCTGAAAAGTTTGATAAAGCTGTGAAAAGTGTATGTAAGGAAAGAAAATATGATAAATGGGCTAGGTATGTACTAGATGTTTAGAGTGTGTTAACCATCGTTATTCAGCTGATGCTATGTATCATTACAAGTGTGATGTTTTAATTCCGTATTTTCCGAGAAATGCCTACAATTTTTCAAGGAGTTTATAGCACCTGTGCTACACAATTGACTAAAAGAAAGGCCGCCCACGAGATGAAGAAAGGAATCTGGCCGTCCTTAAAGCTATGGAGGAATTTGAAGTGGATGAAGAACAGACAAAAACAATTGAAAAATCACAGGAAACTATGAGAAGACATTTATAAGACGACTTAGCAGCTTATCCAGAAAACAATTATGATTACGAGAATTTCTGAGCGTTTTCGTGGTTCAGTGTAGTCTAAAAATCGTGGTTCTAAGAATGTTGTTAGTGTCCATGAAAGTGTAAGTTATAATTTGTTTGAATTCCACAACCGAGGATGAAATAATAAATGTCCTGAAGACGAAAACTGTGATATTTTAGTGGATTTTGGTAAATTTTATTTTTATTTGGTAAAACTTTCTGCTCTTTAGTTATGGTCAGTATTTTATGGTCCGAAATCTTTTGATACGCGATGCACTGTTTTCGGCTTATTACCGTTTAAAAATGTAGTTCCCTCTGACAAACTCTCTATAATGAAAAGTTCATTACATTTAAGCGGAAAATAAGTAAATTTTTAATGCAGTATTATACATTTTGTGGTTTTTTATTTTGTTCTCCATAGTTTTTCGCATACGATATGCGGTTTCAGTTTTATTGTACTATGGCTATAGATATTGGAAAATCGCTAGAATGTTTTCTGCCAGCGTATTCCGCAAATCAAATTTGGATGTAAGATAACCTTTTCTTGCAATTTGTCCATAAATCGACCCCTTTTTCTCGTATCTTTCCTGGACTAATTAGGATACAGAAATGTTGAGAATTCTGCAATTATCGGTAAAATCAATGTGTAACAGTCTTAAATTTTTCATCTAAAAGAGACCTACATTTCGGAGGCAAATGTGTCGGTATTAGTAAAAAGAGTTATTGGAAACCTTTTTTATTTCGTGGTTACTCATATTATGCGATTATCTAATTATTGTTTCCAAGAAAGAAAAGAATGATGCAAACGTTTTAATTTTTCAGGTTGGAAAATGTATGATGCTTTTGACAGTTTTCTGAATAGGTTGGAATCTCAAGGTCATCAATAGGTAAAACCCGTTTTAGTTGCATTACACAGACAAAACATCTTCAGTATAAACTAAAATTTTAAAAATTACAGTCGACTACTGAGAAATGTTTGTAGCGCATTTTCTAAAACAAATATCATTATGAGTATTATTGTAATCAGCCGTAAACTGTTTTCGCTACAATTTCCTCTAGTCCATTAAAGATGCATGTAACAGGTTTTGCGAATGGCTGGTTCAATTGTAAAAGATATACAACTGCAATACGACCTAAAGCTATCATAAAAATTATTGTGTGTAACAGTTCCGGTGGAGCCAACTTTAAGTGATTCTAATCAGGCTAATTTCTCCCAACTGTACAAATAGCATGGCACATTTGTGTACTGTTCTTGACAATATTTATTTCAAGGCTTTCTATACTCGTGCTGAAGGACTGATGTCCCGAATTTTTTCTAAGTGTTCTTACTGGTTACGTAAATAATCATATCATTAAGTGATATGAGAAACGTGAAATTATAGCAATTACCGCACAATGCTGGTAGCATATAGACGCCAGTCAAGTTTATGGTGACATTTTGTAAAATGTAAGTATTAAATTATTTCTATTATTTATTTTAGTGATACCAATATAACTGCTGGTCTTACAAGTTAATGACATTCTTCGTGTAACTATATATGTGGCTAAGAACGAGAATAAACAGTTTCCTTTTTTATAAGGAAACTAAAGCACTTAGCAGCACAATTATTTTGGTTGTTGTTGCAACACGTAAAACAGTAACAGACTTACGAACGTTCTAATGCAGGTTAATCGCATCTAACAAAAATTAACTATATATGTTTTTACACTCAAATCCCTGCTCAATTTATAAGTGTCTTTCATATTAAAAACCAAAATTAAGGAGTGTTGCATGTGGTTATTTAAAGTGATTGTTTTTAAATTTTACGGAGTTGGAGATAATAGCCACGAACTAAAAACAAATCATTTAACCTAGCAAGGAAAAAAAGGAATCAAAGTTATCAGTTTTTTTTTTTTTTTTTTTTAACTCCAAAGCTGTCCGCTATCTTTATTTATCAGTTTCAGATTGGAAAGGCCTCTCTGTCGTTTATCGGCCGATGTCTTGGCCATCAATCGTGTGAACTGGAAGATACAGCATGTTTTATGTGCGCGGTAACCGATTTGGCTTAACTATAGTGTTCAAAACTGAAAAACGCCGTTTTAAAAAATGGCGAGGACCTTTCTGTGCATCCTGAAGCTGAGGCATCTAGTGCTTATTTCTGTACTGTGCGCAATCGTGATCGTTCTTGTGTGGACGACCCCGCGAAGGATGGACTGCGTTATTGACACGTATCCTTCAGTATCTGTCGCCACGTCAACGACTTCCTATACAAGTACGAAGTCCTCAGTTACACCAGCGCTCCAACTCCGACCGCTATCCGTGAAGTACAATGGGACACCCATCTCGCAGTTGTACCAGTCGGGATTCGATATCGAACCAGCAGTATGCCTCGAAGACGGCTCTGACCTGGAGGTGGTCGTCGTAGTCCATACTAGTCACAGGAACGAGCAACAGCGGATGGCCATCAGACAGACTTGGGGCTCTCTGACCTTGAGGAGGGACATCGTCGTCGTGTTCCTCCTGGGGCAGCCACAGAGCGAAACGTTGTCACGGAGAGTACGAACGGAGGCAAGTTTATATGGAGACATTATTTTGTCTAGGATCTTCGACAGCTACAAATACCTGACACTAAAGACAGTCGCCATGTCGGAGTGGGTGTCTCGCACTTGCCCCAAGGTGAGGTTTTTCCTGAAGACAGACGACGATATATTACTCAACGTGCCTCGGTTCTTGAAGTTTCTGCGGAGACCCGAAGTGTTTGCGGCTAATAGGACAGTGTTCGGAAGTCTGACGCAAGGAACACAGCCAGTGAGAGTCGAAGGCCATCGTCACTACATATCAGAAGGGGAGTATCAAAATGACACGTACCTCGACTACGTGCAGGGCGCATGCTATCTGGTCACTGGAGATCTCTCCAAGGACATGTACAGCGCGTCACTGAAGAGCAAGTTCTTCAAGCTGGAGGACATCTTCTTCACTGGACTGGTGGCGGAGACGGTGGGCGCCAGGAGGGTGGGCGTGGACAACTTCTATATCTATGGCTATGTACGGCATTCTTCAAATAACGGTTCGACAGGTTTCGTGAGCTTGGATCCGTGCACCATCAGAAATCATACAGTGGTACACTATGTCTACTTCGATCAGATGTTTCGCATGTGGCAGAACGTGTTCGACAGTACGCTGAAGTGTTGAATGCTTCTTTCGCCTAGACATACTCTCGTTTTCGTGGTACAGATTGACGACGGGTCGTTTTATCGTTCAGTGTGTTGTATGGTATAAGATTTTTTTTCATTGCTGATTGGTAGCGACCTGTGGTTTTTGTGAGACACTTTCTGCACCAACTTGTTCAGGTCAAATTCCTTACACGCACCTCTGCTCTTTTGCATCTTTGATATTGGCGGCGTGTCTTCGAGGAAAGACGTTTTCATGTGACTGTACGAATCGGAATGATGTTACGGCGATATCACGTCTGTGATTTGAAGAAATAGTTAATACACGTAACAGCTAAAAAAAGCCGAAGCAGAGCTGCCGTTGTGCACATGAGGCATTGAAACAAGTTGATGCAGAAATCTTCTCACCAAAAACATGGGTCCCTACTGACAGCTGAAAAGTGTCACCTGCTGGTCGTGTGTAATTATTTCGGTATTGAAAAAATAATGATTTGCAATAATATGGCCGCGTTTTTCTAGTCACATGTCGTGCAATTATGTACGCTTTTACAGCTTGCCTTTGTAAAATTTCTGTTGTGTACAGCTTGGTTTTGTTGGTACAAGTACACAATGAGTAGGTAGAGGAACTTACAGACGTGTGAATGGCAATGAAAACGCAAATCATATTTCGCGACATATTTTTCCGTGAGAAGGTGCAAAGCGTGTAATGTCATACAGTCTGCTGTTGGCGGGAAGATAAAAATTACTTCGTAAGTATGTACAGGAGAACCGATAGTGCTTCAAAAATTTTTGAGAACGTAAGTAAATATGTTTGGAACCATGTTTATTTGGTTGAGGTTTAGAATACTAACCTTAAGACTCCAGAAAGAATGTGTGGAAAACTCGCCTTTGAGTACACTTCCGTACATTAAATATATATTTCTTATGCTTAATTAAGGTACGAATGAGTCATTATAAAATGCACGCCATTAAACTTGATGGCGGCATTTCCAAAGATTTGCACATGCGAAAATTCGGCGACTGGGAATTCAAACCCGGGCCACCCTGTTAGGGAGCGAAGTGAAGATATTTTGGTCAGTACTCAACATCTCGGTGTTTAGCGATGGGGAGGTGTGACACGTGTGCGTATAAAGCAGCGCCAGAACGTAGGGGAGGGGAAAACGGGAGAACCCCAATAAAATCCGCCAATCAGCGGCATCGACCGGTATGATTCACACATGCGAAGCTTTGGTAGACAGCAACTTCTCTAGCCAATTTAAGTAATAGAACTAACGTAAATTTTTAAAAGTATAAATTTTTGAAAGTGAATGTTTTGTCACATAATCAAACAGTTACAAAGAATGAATATTTCTCCACTTTGTACCAAAGGCACTGTACTAAATTGAACCTACTGTGCTAATACACTTCACTATAGCCTGAAGATGCATAAATAGTTTTAAATTTCAGTTTTAATCATCATATCAGTATGGACCAGGAATGGATATAGTTCAGTCGAGTTAATTACCGATAGCATTTCAACATTAAATCGTGATACTTGTACGTGTAGTGTATCTGAATAAATAAACATAGAAAAATTTCTGAATAGCTGTGGATGATATATTATAAAGTACAAAATTATGTTCAGATGTATTAAGCTTACCAAAATATATTATGAAACTTAAAACATTTAGTGAACAATTTGCTAAAATCAAAGGGAAATTTCTTGGTAGAAAATTGTTTTTTTGTCACAAATTAAAATTTCAAAATCAGGGTAGGTAATTAATGTATTTAATTAAAATTAAAGTGAATGTTACGCATTATGCAACCAGCTATGGTAGTACAAAATCACTCTATGTGACAGGACTTCTGGTTGCGGGATTCTATTCTCTTGAAAAACGTACTAACAAACAAAAAAATCTCTTTAGAAAGTATGTGAATTTTTTTGCTCTGTTCAAACAAAGTCATAATAGTGACAAAAACGTGACGAGTTGTAAAAATGTTTGTAATATACTAGGCGTCACTAGGCATTAGCAAATTATAAATCCCAAAATGGAGTTCACTGCTACGTTTTCGGACTTGAAATTAACTAATAAAAATAATAATTCTGCCGGCTGCCCAGCCCTCTTCTTGCATAGCTGGTCGTCCTACATATTTTACTGAACTCTCGTGGCACTGCTAAGTCACCTCAACTTAAGATGAGCCTAAATTGTAAATAATGTAACGGGCTTAAACAAATTAACCGTTATTTTAAAGTTGCCACCGAGAAATCTCTGGGGGTTTCATGCCCGTAAAGTAAAAGTAAATTTCTACCCTTCAAAATTACGTTAAAGTTATTTCATTTGTTAATTATATATTTCACAAAATATTTAATTAGCAAAATATGATATGTGATCATAAATTTAGCTCAGCGGGTTGAAAATGCCAACTATTTATCGGGACTTTCAAATTACGTGATTATTACTGAAAACAATTTAAAACTTAAAAAATTCATAAAATCTATTATTTATTGCTACATAAATAAATTTGTAACATATGGCATTACAATTTATATTACAGTGCACAAGATACCAACATAAGCTTCCACATGTTACAAAATCATTAAGCAGACGAACCCAAAAGCAAGTATGACCGAGTTGTGAAACATACGGCGCAGTGTTTTTCTATTCCTTTAAGTGACACAATCTCTGTGTACACGGAGCTGTCTATGATTACAGTATTTTTAATACTGCTGACCGCGGCACAATGTACTATACCTGGTGTTCTACAAGTATTACACGCGGGCGGAGAGCTAGTTTCGTGTAAATTTGCTGCCAGGAATTTTTATTTGGACACGCAGGCAATTTTCATTCATTACAGGCTTTGAAAGAACTTTTTTCTTTCTTTTATCATTACTCAGTTATTTTACTAAAAATTAACCTCGTATTTAGCAGTCTTAATCATCCACGAAGAAAAAAAACTGCGTATAATACGTTTGTTCATAATGAAAATACATTTTCATTAACTCTAGCTGTTTTGATTCCCCTGAATAATCTTAATATGCTGAGCACAGTTTACTAGAAAACATTACCTTAACGCAACACTATTTTCGGAATGTAATTATGTAGTAATCAATAAGTAAACGAAATTAGGTCTGATTGGAATGTAATCGAGTTATAAACTCATGCCAAACAATTTAGTATAAGCTCCTAAATAAACAAGTTTGATCAAAAACTTTAAACATTTCAAAATTACTCAAAACTCACTGCGTGTTAATTTATGTTCTTTACTTACTTTAGATACAAAGATTCTTTCTTTCATCTGCTGACAAACTCCCTCCCTCCCCCCATATATCTCCACAATCAAAAATTTTCCTCACTAACTTCACTTGCCCTGCAATTTCTTCATGTCAGTGATGAACAGGAAATTGTTAAAACGTTGTTTTGTTAACTAACTAACCTGTAGAAATGTAACACATACATGTAGAGAACTAAAGAACTCATGTTTTCTTTTCGGCGAAAGTTTTAATTCCAGCAAATATAGGTCTGTATCACGTTTACAATTGGCCGTTGAATTATTCGACACTTCCTGGAAGTAGCTGAGCACATAATAAAACTGGACTGTCTCCGGGAAAAAGGCAATAAGTCACATTTTGGGGATTAATTTTCAGTTTATTTCTCCAATAAGTCACAATTTTACACACCTGTCATTAGACAAAAATATGTAAGTATAGAAGCAATATAAACATAGAAACATACAGTGTGTAAAATTAATGAAATAAGAAATAGGTTTTTAAAGGTTAAAAGAAAATAAGCTGAATTGTTTCTTTTTACTCACATTTGTGATGGTCATGTTGTACTTAATCTACAAAAACGTAAACTCAACTGAGAACTTTAGAAACATATTCTTACATCTGCACAACAATGGTTAACTAGTTTGTTATATGTGACAATATATTTTATATCTCTGTGAAATATTTAATTATGACACAAAACACTATACACGCATTCCATTTAACAGCAGTTTTAATATAGTAATCCACGAAATTTGAAGAAAATCGTTATTTCCTTCTCTTTCATTGCAAGGAATGATTACCACTCTTTCACATTATTGTAAACAGTTTTATGTTGGCCACGATTTTGGTGGGAGCACCTCAGTGATACAAAGTTGGTCAGCATGAATGGTGTTTGAGCCTAGTCTAAGTTAGGATATGTTACCACAGAAAGCAAGCATCAAAATATTAACAGGAGTGGCTGAAGATCCGCCACAGCCTCATCTTAGCAAAGGTTGTCACCTAATTAATTTTATACTAATTTTTTATATTTTATACCAATTTTTATATGTAAATATTGTACTCGTGTAATGATAACAGTAGTTGCAATGAGACGATAAATCCTGTCATCATGCGTATGCTTCCTGAAGAAACCAAGCCTGTTGTTCTGTACAGTGATTTGAAAACAAAGAAAAATTTCACTGATACTATTCCTCACTCAGATGAGGAAAACTATGTTTTAACGTAAATGTTTTCTTTTACTTAATTACTTGTAAACAAATTCGTTAAATATAATTGTAAGGAATTATGTCGAAAATTGCTTATTGATTCAACTTTAATTTTATACTCTGAAAAAAATTACTTATTAGTCACTGCAAAATATTTTGTTAAAATGGACCTTACCAATTTTTTTGTAGTGGTTACAAAATTTTTTTGTACTCACTGCAAAACTTTATTGGGGACAGCAAAATATTTTTGTGGTCACTACAAAAAAATTTGGTAAGGTCCATTTTAACAAAATATTTTTCAGTGACTAATAAGTATTTTTTTCAGTGAAAAAATTTTCACACTACAGAGACTAGGTCCACAAAGAGCTGGTTTTATGCTAATTTAAGGAGTTTAGGTGAACTGTTTAGTTGCAACAAGTACGAGTAACAACTTTTCTTAAAGGAACGAGTTACATAAACTCTAAAGTATATACTGAAACTGAAATGTTTCACTACTAACAGTTGAATGGGTTGGCAAATAAAAGAGTTATGCAGGAAAAATTAAACAATTATATTTTTATTTCTTACCAGGCAGTTTTTTGTCTCTCCTGAAAAGAGTAAAATTTTTACTTGTTACTTTATACCCGAAGACCGTCCAACTGTAACTGAACATCGGCCCATTTGACTGTGTCAGCGAGCAGCTAATAAACAGTTGCTATCTGATTCAGTACACATATATTCTTGGAAGCTAGCCTACGTGTCAGTGAACCCGCGAATTTTTCCGGCCTCTGAAAAGATAGTATCACTAGAGGTACGTCAATTTCGCGGATTCATCTGACAGTAGCCTAGATTGCCCAGTCCTGTACACGCTCTGGATTCAGCCGATTATTCATTGTCTTACAACATTACAAGCGATGGCTCTATGCATCATTTCCTTATTTACTACTGGCTTGCAGTAGTCAAATGCGTTTCGTGACAGCCGCCAGCTAATCACACACGTGATTATGAAGTATATGTTTTTGGCGTTCAACCTGACATGGAATGTATTTGCGAAATTGACGTGCCTCTTAAGTATCACTGATACGACAGTTTGTAAATATACTGTACACATTTTGAAGTATATCGTCTCACGAGTTTAATTTGAAAGTGTCTTGGTCGCACCCGTGAGCTTGTGTTTCGCTGTGCATCCTCGCATGAGTTACACGCGGTCAGGACATCTTCCCTCTACACTTGACATACGTTCTCCCATTCGCAGTGATCTCCGTGGATTCTTCATGCGAGCAGCAAGTTCAGCTACCCGCCCGTTCTACAGTGAAGCGGAAACGTAAGAAAACGGATGCGTAACACGCAAACGAAACGAGCACGCGTAGTGAAACATATTTTGTAATCTACTATGCATGATAACGAGGGAACGGAAAATTTCGCGAATTCAATTACCTATAGGCTAGAATCCATTGTAGGCTACTATGCATACTCAAGTCCCGACTATTTGTCCACTAGCTGCTACTCAGTGGAACAACAGACAATGAACGAATAAACGAGGCTTGAATATGCATAGTACAGTGGATTCTATCCTACAGGTCATTGAATTCGCGAAATTATTATTTCTATGTGAATTTCTGACATAAGTGGAAAATTATTTTACATTTATACGTAGTTTAGTATGATGCGAATAGCATAGCAATGCCATTTACATGTTTTCTATGTAAATATAACGGTTAAAAACCACCGAATTTTAACTTAATAAATTACAGTCAATATTTTACGACTCAAAATTTTTTTTCATATAATTAATTTTTAAAAGGTATTTCATAGAAAGTGTTCCATTACATTTTAGTCACAAATAATAAATGTAAATACAGTGTACGAAGGCGAATTTAACTGTTTACCATGAAAACTCAATATGTAAAAGTGTTGTAAACAAAAATGGTGGCGAAAGATGAAACGCGCGATTGCTATTGGCTACAAGCAAGCACGGATACGTAAAGAGTTCGGAGTTGACCAACTCTCTTACGTTTCCGGATGCGCATCCGTGTCAGCTTGCGTCTTATTGTAGAACACACTAGGAGAGTCTTGCGTTTGCGTTTTTGTGATACGTATGCATTTGCGTGTCACTGTAAAACAGGCCTAAAAGATAACACGTCTGTACACCGCTTAAGAAATGCAAACCACCCTAACTACTGTTTCAGGGCTCGCGTTTGCAGTCCAATTGTTGCCAACCAAGCTTTACAATAAAATTAAAATAGCAGACAATATAACTACGAATCATTATCCCAGAAATAAGACATATTTATAACATAAACTAGCCATGAAGTTTCTGCAATAGATAAGTCAATTGTACACTAGAAAACTGACTTGCAATATATTTAGCTGTGACTTTCGAAAATGGTTTCAGGCCAAAATCTGATACCTACATGATAGAGACAACTCCGGAAATAGTAATAACTTCACAAAAGATTCTAAAAAATAATAACAATAATAATTAATAAATCGTCAGTCTACTTGATATTTATCTCTAATGCTCTGCAATGCAAACATTATCATATTTGGGTGTAAATATTGGTGGACAAGTGCCCTTAACGTAATACAGGAGGCAGATGACTGGGGAAGAATGTCGTAACGCGAAAGTGGATTGCTTGCCACAGCTCCTGCTTATCTCACGAGCAGTGTTGCCAATATATCAACCGGCGTTATCATTGCCAGATAGCAGCAGGTAGGCCGTAAGCTCTATGTAAATACGTATACAGAACTCTCCCTGCCACCAGTTACAGTTTTAAATATGAAAGAAAAAATAATTACTTTCCAAGATTATTACTTGTATAAAATTATCTTGCTAGAAATTGGCAGTCGGGCAGCGGCTTTTAATAAGCCAATACAATAGAATAGGAAGAAAACGGAAACGAGAAATGAGAGAGTATGCGCTACTGTGATAGTACGAATTTGGCATCAATGGAAACCTCCCTCAAAATTACATGTTTCTAGGATCAGGGGTTTGGATTCTGCTGTGATATTTCAGTCATTCAGATTATTTACCTATTTCAGCCTATTTTTCTCTAAGAAATGTGGCTTATGAGATCGTGCGTCTGTTTGTATGGATTTGTGTCTGTATGTATGTAGGTATCTGTCTATGCCTGTACGCCTCCAAAAAATAACTTTTGAACTCGTAGGCCGAATTTATCAAAACTTGGTACCGTACATAAATAACTCACATTAAGTTAACTTGTTTCATGTAGTTTTCACACGCCTAAAGAAAATTTTCAGAATGGCGATCATTATAATTTTCTTGGCACCATACAATTTTTAGGGAACCAATACGTGCAAAAAGCGAACTGCTGAAAAGTAATGGACGAAATAAAATGCAAACGGACTGTTTTGTTGTATAAAAATCGGAGTTAACTAAGTAGTTTTAGTTTCAAAACAGCTGGTTTCGCAACTGCCGTCACGTTACCGTGAAACACTCACTCACTAGCGTTACGTCACTATTCATACACCGATGGTCAACCCGGTATGTTCTACTCAGCAACAACTGGAAGGCGACTTTTTGAAAGCGCTATTAGACATTTAGGAGATAACTTAAGGGTGTTCAAGTGGTGAAAAATCATAATTTTATATTTGTATAAAATAGTGTTAGTTTTGTGGACATTACTTAAGAGTACATTTACCTCTAACGAAAAAAAATTAGCTCAGCCAGTTTTCTCGTAATGGCACTTCAAAGTAAAAATTTGCATATTTTTACTTCATACAAAACTTGAAAACCAGTTAACATAATTAAATAGAAAAAATCACATCAAAACTAAGGGTCACTGTCTATGGCTTGTAGCATATAAGACCCATTACAAAACATTTTTATGTGAAATAAAAAATTTCAAAATCGGAAATTTTTTTGTTACTTCTAGAAATTTATTTTAAACACAAAAATATTTTATAATGGTTTTTTTGTATGCTTCAAGCCATAGACAGTTACGTGTAGTTTTGATGTAATTTTTTCCATTTCAATATATTTACTGGTTTTCAAGTTTTGTATGAAATAAAAATATGCAAATTTTGACTTTGAAGGGCCATTACGAGAAAACTGGCTGAGGTAATTTTTTTTTCGTTAGAGGTAAATGTACTCTTAAGTAATGTCCACAAAACTAACACTATTTTATACAAATATAAAATTATGATTTTTCACCACTTGAACACCCTTAATGCTTCTTGACTGGGTGTAGGTTTCTGGACATACTCCACCACGAAGCAGATGTCTGTCGAAGGAAACTAAAGATAATAGAATGACATAAAATTATAGCATGCCTTAGTAAACAGCGTACATTCACAGCATAAAACTACACAAATAGAATCTGGAAAAAAAAAAAACACTCCCTCCAAGACCATCCGGGATTTAGTTACGGTGGATTCGATCCCCGAATTTTCGCATATGAGAACGACAGGTTTTCTCAGGGATATCCCGTTTCCCTGCCCCTTCATTCCGGCGCTGCTCCATACTCACCTCATGTCACCCCTCACCAGCGCTAATGATCTAGATGTCAAGTGCTGACCAAAATCTTTTCACTAAAAAAAAAAAAAATACAGACAGCCAAATAACGTGTTAATGTTATATGAGTTTACTATTTCTAACATCCAACGTTAAAAATAAATATATGGCGAAGAGCCTACAGTTATTAAAAAAAACAACAGAATGATAATGAAACTGTGTGATCGTTAACATAATCATTTTGAACCGCACCATGCATGATTTCTGTGATAGACTTAAACTATTAACCATACTATATGCTCCAAAATAATTTTATTCTTAATAATGTACAAATTTTCTAAATTCCATCTGTCTAAAATTTAACTTGTCGTAACACACAAACTAATCAATGGAATTCTTCGAAAATAAATTGTAATGACTTTTTTTTTATCGCACTAATGGTCATGCTGAAGTACATACAATACTGAAATGTGAACAGCCTCTTCAAAAAAAACTATATATTTAGGCAGAAGACAGCAAATTTTCAAAGAAACTTGCAGTGGAATTTTAACAACGCGACACAAATTTTTGTATCAACGGATAATTCAAGGACATAGCAGTCAGAATATGACAACGTTCGTTAGTTTTTGTGTGCTAGCCTGATGATTCCAGGAGAAAATGTATGTGCAAGTATTTTAGAACCTATAGAGTAATACCGACAGAAAAAAATTGTAAGCACTATTTCGAGAATTGAACAATGAAAGTGTTTTTATTAATTTATTACAACATATACAGTAGAAAACAATGACAAAAATAACAACAGGTAAACAAAAATAGTTCATTGTATGTTGCGCAAAGTGACCAAAAGAAGCACATATTACTGTCTTCTCTATGGTCGTTCCTACCCACAAAAACACAAACACACACAAAAAACCACACGCACAAACAGAGACCCAAATACAGAGAGGAACACACACACAGGAAGAGGATCTTAGTAGCAAACTTTTCCCTTCGGAAAGTAGGCTAAAAATATTAATGTCTATGTTCTAATCAAACAATACAAACTGCTATAAATACACTACCTCACTGACTGTGTTTTATATTAGCATCGTAGGAGTGATTCAACGCCCGCACCGTGTTGTTTTACTTGTTTGATGTCGCATCACACACTCTTGCCGCTGTACGCTACTTCATTTGTACTGCTTTTTTCGATAGTAAAGTTTTAAGCTGCCACCGACTCTAAAAATAACAATAATCGTATATTACCGTCCTAATAAATTTATTGTATTATAAATAGTCTAAAAATATCGTAATCGTTGTTAATTTTTAGCGCAATTTTTTCAGAGTATATTTTTTTTAAGTCGGTATTATATATTTTTAAAAAAATGTTATGCCTTGTCCAAAATCTGGTATTTCTTAAATGTTAAACTTTAAACACCACACAGTCTTAACGAAACCGACACCTCATTTGTGAATTTCAAACAAAATATTCCAAGTAATTTTTGTTCTGGGAATCGATAGTCTGTCATGAATTGCAAACAAAAATATTTCCTTATGTTTTCACCCTAAAATTATTTTATTACAAATTAAAATTTTAGTTATCTACAAAATCGGAAATGTCTGAATGAAAAGTTTTAGTTACTCGAAAACGGTTCCATGTAATGTATATATAAAAAAAAAGATTGATTTTGTTTAACTTGAACGGTAGATTACAATTTTTTAATTGAACAGCATGTTGGTTATTTGCATTTTAAATGTTTAAACGGATTTTCAACCCATCCCTATACATTTGGTGGGTTTTATTGTGTGCACTGCATTCTCGATGGTAGACATTCATCTTTAATAACGTGTTTATAACTCTCGATCATAGAAAAGAGATATACATTGCTCACGATACAATTATTAATATTGTTTCTGGTATTCTATTCCTGCAGCTTCATTTGGGATTTGAAAAAAAAAAAGCGATGGGTCATAGACAATTGAAACAAGAGCAAGTGTTATGTTAGGCAGGTAACATTGCTCTATAAACCATCTTCAAATGTTCAAAAATCTCGACAGTAAAAAGTTGAATGCAATTAGAGGTTAGAGCAGCGTTTGCTGTTGGTTATAAAATCCCGATAGCACTAAGAAATGCTGATAATATTTTTCTCTATGTTAATTAGTTTCTCATATTAAAAAAAAAAATTGTTTTAAAATTGTATATTTACAGTTATATTGCTCCCTTGATACTAGTGTCAAATTTGTTTTGGTCTTATTTTTATACGAGAAACTCGCACGCGAAATTTGTCTCCGCATATTTAAGAAACATTCTCTTTCTCCCTCGTTCTCTCTCTCTCTCTGTCTGTATATATCTCTCTCTCCCTATATATATACATACACACACGCTCACACACACATGCACACACATAAGAGAGTGAAACGATATTAGCACCAAACCAAACACTCTTTTTATGCTTTTCATTTAACGTACAAGCATATACGTATTCGCTGCCAATATGATACAGGCAGTTGGTAGTTCAAAACGTTAAAAATTATTTGCCTAACAACATCGTGTATCGTCGTCTGTCGTCGGCGGCAGCAAGTCAAAGTGATTTGTATTTTCGCTCACGACAACTCGATCAGAACATTATCTTATCTTTCGCGCTGCGAATTTTCCCTTCTAAGTATCTTGTCAGTGCCGCGAACTTTAGAAACATGTTTCCTAGACGTACTGAATGTTTGCTGACAATCACTCAGCCCAGTAAATAGTTCGACAAGTTAATTTATTATGGGACTTTGAAATAAATAGATCATTGAGGCCACGTACGGTAGTCTTACTATACAGTGAGTTTTGTTTTAAGGAAATATTATTTTCATACCGAATCATCCCTACAATGCGTTATAATTAGGTATAGCAAATATTTTGTATCAATAAATCTCATAGTTTTGCTTCGGATTTTTGCAAACGGATAAGTATTCTCAAAGAAAAAAATTCCGTGAAATTACAGAAAAGTTCAGTAAAAAAAATTATCCAGAAATCTTCGCAAAATAACGGATACTCAGTTTTGCTGGATAATGGTACCCTCCGTAAAATTATTTACAATCCATTTTCCCCACAAAATGTGAATAGCTTAAATTATTGGCACTCCATTTTCAAGAAACATTAAGTGCTCTTATTCAATATGTTTCCTGGCTATGCTGATGTACTACTTAATAACATAAAAAAAATTCGGATTTTCCAGGTTTCGAAACCACGATCTTACGATTACCAGGCAAGTACTCTAACCATTGTGCCACAGTGACAAATCAAGTCGTCGGCGAAATTCACGCAGTTGTATGAGACAAACTGTATAAGAAATCATTAACAGTGATCATTTATACCAGCATTTTTTTTAAAGAAACTCAATAAAATATGCTTTAAAATATTGCAAAAACTTATTTCCATGAATTTATGGAAAGTTACAGTCAAACACCGTAAACTGGCAATACGGACAAACTTCCGTAAACAAACAATTACGGAAACCACTTCCGTATAGTTACAGTACTTTTCTGTAAATATTTCCGTGAATTTACAGAAATTTTTAACAGTGTAGTACGTTATTGTACACATATTCGTGTAATTATGCATCGTATGAATGCTTTTAGTCTTGCATTTTTACAGAGAATTCCTTTTAAAAAACGTTTTAAGTAACTTTTATGAAAATAAAACCTAACTATCTTTGCCATAACGAGGTTAAACAACGTAAAAAAGCATATATATATATATATATATATATATATATATATATATATATATATTTACACACCTCACCAATGTCACGTAACGTACCGAACTTAAACGGAGAACGTATTTTATTTCACACAAACTGTAAAATTATGGCACTGTTGCGGAAAATTAACGTCCACAATATTAAAAATCCCCTAACATGAATGGTAATGTTATTTTTCCCTTCCATAAAATTTAAAAGTACCAAACTTCATTAAAATACACACACGTAACTGTAAAGCCTAGTTTTACGCCAACGATAACATTGCTAATAACATGTGTTTTCAACAAAGTAATTAACAATGTTGTAAAAATGCTTCAAAATTGATGACGTAATTTTATCAACATAGTTGCCAACAATCTGTTATTAACTTTGTTAATATTTTTATAAAAATGTTAGTAACATTTGTTACTAAGATTTTGTTGAAAACATTTGCTAGCAACAAAATTTATGAATTTTAGAAACATGTTAATAACTTTGTCACCAACACCGTTGACAACATTACTTTCCCGACCAATTCTAGGGCGATCTAGATGAAAGGTGGTTGGTAACAAATGTCACTAGCAATGTTATCAACAATGCTGCAGACATTTTTGTCATCAACGTTGCTATTAACTTCCGTTCATCATTCTTACAAATTTGTTAGTAACAATAGTGTATTCAGCAATGTTAAGCCCAGTTGACACCGAGAAAAAACAGTAACAACGTTAGTATGAAAATGTTAGTTTAAAAATGTTATCAACCAATTCTAAGGTACGGTACACCAATTTTTATGAAAATTGGAATAGAGATAGATTGGCCGTAGAAAAGACGCCACATGTGAACCAGTTGGTAAGTTGACATAGTACGCCGCGATTCCTCACCGTCACACTCGCGTTGACGCCTTCTAAGTCGGCCCTCTTTCATGGAGGTATTAGCAAATATTGTACAAGGACAATATGGGAAAGTCAGAAGAAAAACAGGAGACATGATATTTAATTCCTGTTCACGCCGATGTGAGCGCTGTTCCTTCTACAGTAGCTCATTGCTCTATGGGTAGTTTTTTATAAATTTATAAATTGAAATGCAATCATCATTTTAGAAAATAATTATACTCTTTTTGTTATTATTTTGATAAGATAAATATTTAAATAATTATAAACACAATCTATTACTATCAGCCTAAGAAGAATTTAGTCGTAAATGTATAAACACCATAGAAAAAGAGATGTAACAATGCAAATTTTGCTAATGTTTCCAGTTCACGCCGTTGATAAAACGTCTCCCGCCCCAACAATGCCAAAAGGCTGTATTTTCCCATATTGTCCTTGTACGATATTTGGTATTAGTCTATGGAGTGGAAGCCTTTGAGCAAATTTGAAGCCAGCCAACAGACGACGTTTAAAGACAAGGATAGAGCTAGTGGTGGCAAAAACATGTAAACATAGCATTGAGCTGAATGAAAATGTTTTAGTTTTTTTGTTAACTACACATTATGGTGAAAGTTTGTGCAGCTCTTGGCCTTACAAACATATTCGATCGTTGCGGAGGATTATCTTTGTACAGGTAAGAAACTTTTATTTAAATTAACCAAGTTTATAAAGTACATACACACAGCGAGAGCTAATTCGATTTTTTTTTTTTTTTTTTTTTTTTTTATGTTTCTGAAGCAATTGTAAACAGTTGTGTACGATTAAAATAGAGAATTGGCGCGAATTTTTGCGAAAAAATTACATAATTATATTGCTTTCTGCTATTGTTTTGTCACCCAAAATATGGCGACTCATGAAAAGTAACGTCCTGCGCATGCGCAGTTCGAAAATGCTCGAAAAAGATCGGCTTCACACGATTACCATTGAAATGTACGGCAGATGCCACTCCATAGACTAATACCTCCATGCCCTCTTTATGTTCCTGTGACCTGCGGCACCCTGATTGTAGAGTCATCTAGTGGATTGATCGAGGAATATATAAATCGCGAACGTATTCTCCGTGTCCAAATATATATGTACCAACTTTCATGGTGCGGGAATCAGCTAGTATAGGCTACGTATACAAAATTAATTCTCTATTTCACCACCTTCAAGTTTTATTTTTGCGATAAAAAGTAGTCCATGTTATTATGCAAGGTCAAATCTATCTCTATACCAATTTTCATCAAAATTGGTCTAGTGGTTTACACGTGAAAGCGTAACAAATAAACAAACAAACTCACATTCGCATTGATAAAAACAGTTAGGAGTATAGATATGTATTTAAAATTAAGAATTAGTAATTCTAGTGTTAGATTAGTTAGTAATTAATAATTAGTAAATATTAAATTAGTAATTAGTGATTATTAACAGTATAATTTTCATACAAAATTTGTTATCCCCTATTCCACCCTCTTCAAGTTTTATTTTCGAGATAAGAAGCAGACCATGTTCTTCTCCAAGGTCCAATGTATCTCTATAACAATTTTCATCAAAATTGGTTCAGTGATTTAGGCGTGGAAGCGTAACATATTAATAAACTCATCGCATCCACATTTATTATATATATATAATATATGTAACGATACGGACATATCGAGGGACAAGATAAAAAGGTAAACAACTCAAACTTCCCAGTTTTTTTTTTGTAAAATGCGTAGAGGAAAATTTCCGTTTTGCCAAAAAATCTGTTAATTGTCATATTTGGTTGGTGTAAATTTGGAGCAAGGGTATTACAGAGGCAGGTATTTAAGGTGTTTAAAATGTTTATAGTCTGCCGTTGCCAAAATTATCACACTTTAAAATAAAATAAATACCATTTCTTGCTGTTTACTAGCAAACAGTATAAAGTGTCATGCTATTTAAACAAGCGAATTTACGTGTTTTTTTTTCATCTGAGTAGATTGCATTTCTGTCTATGTGTTGGTGAGTCAGACTCAAAAATTCTATTTTTAAGTTGTTTTTTTCTTTTGAACTGGGCCATCGATATTATTGAAAAGTAGCTAAATAGAAACTTTTGGATTGGAATTAATTGATACGCTAATTTCCATAGAACTACGGTTAAGATCTCCATTTGACTTTCGAATGTATCATATAATATCATTAATTGCCTTCTTTGCAAGTAACTACTGTTGTGGACACATTTTATTTTAGTTCGCCAGCCCGAGCTGCAATTATTACTTCTAATAATCATCTAGTTCTTGTTTAAGGCGTACGCAAGCCATTTTCACCAACGCCTCACTTGAATCTTCTTTCTGGTTTTTCTTCTTAGCAGGACCATGCTCGTGACGAAACTGAAAAAAAAAAAAAAAAAAAAACTAACTAAAATTAAAATATTCATTGGCCTGTAACAGTTTCTTGTTTTGTTGCAGGTACCCATTTCAGAAGAAGAAGAATGGAAAGAAATTGCGAAATATTTCTGTGACCTGTGGAATTTCACGAACTGTTTGGGAGATATTGATGGAGAACATATGACAATAAAGAAACCCCCAAATTCAGTATCACTTTACACTGCTACAAGAATGTCTTCACTAGTGTGACGATGGATGCAACGAATGCGAATAACGAATTAATTATGTTTGATCTGGTATTCAACTGGTGAGTATCAGATGCCGCTGTATTTAGCTACACGGTATTCAGGAAAGAAATTTCAGATAATTCACTTGCAATCCAGACATTCACAATTGACGAATTGATAGAGACTAGGGACATTTATTTAGGGGGGTTAGGACTTTGCACTGACAGACAGTTTCATGAAACTTCATTCCCAGGCAGGTTTAACTGTGGAGAAACAAACTTCCTACTATCAATTAAGTTGTTCACGTTGTATTATCGAAAATAACACGGTCATTTTGTATTGCAAATTTCGTGAACTTAAGAATCCTACTGAAATGTCTCCAGAAAAGGCTCAGTTGGTAGTCTACAATATTATCATCTACATAACCTTTTACTAAAACTTTAGCTACGAACTTAAATCACTAGTAATCAAGTATATAGTATATAATGAGGATTTACAGGCCGGTTGTCACGAGTGAAACAACGAGAGATGTAGTTGTCAATCAGCCAAAGTTAATTAAGACAATTACTTCCAGAAATGCATCAACACGATCTGAGATAGTCAGAGATACCTTATTTTAACCGACTTCAAAAATTAGGTTTTCAATTAGGTTTTATTTTTTTTACGTTTGTTACAACAGAACTCAATTATTTATAAACCTATATAGAAAATTCCTTTTTGTTGGTAAAATGGATATTTTCTATGAGGTCCTACATTAATTCCATTGGCATTGGAGCTTAGATTTCGAAGATACGCCAGGAAACTCCTCAAATTTGATTAGGAATGTATAGTGATTGAGAGCTTGCCAGGTTTTTGACAATCCGAGACTAGGTATAGGTACCTAACTTCGGTCAAGGACGCTCTGGACTGACTTGGACTGCGAAGGGACAACGGAATTCCTTAACGACAAACAGCACGACTGTGGAAGGTAGGAACCGAAAAAATCAAGAAATAAAAAAGTTTTATCAAAAAATAACAGCGACTTAAAAAATCTACTGTGGAAAGAAAACTGCACTATAGTGTAAAAAATAATTACGTTTTTCTTAGACTACTTAGAACACAATCAATTTATTAGGATAGCAATGTACGATTAATATTTTTGGAGTCGGTGGCAGCCAAGCTTTTAAATTATATTATGAAATTTCCTAAAACTAACACTATATATTTAATGTTATGTTAATTCGATTGTAGTAATATCCAAAGAAACAAATTTTCAAATTAATACAACTGCTTAAAGTGGCATATTAATTACAAATAAACCTAATAACAAAAATAAACAAAACAGGGACTTAAAGCGAAACTTCGAATATCTACTGACAAATGAACACAGATGTCGTATAAAACAAAGCTAAATACCTTAGGCGATTCTAAGCATCACGAAACCATAACCGAACACAATTAGAGAAAAATTATAACATACAAGTTCTATCGAAAATTTATGTATCGGACACAACTGTCAACACCAACTTCCCTCACTCGTCTGGTCTCATTCGGATAACTCACTCAAGTCAAGTTGCTCCCCTCCCAGCCCTGCCGTACACGCCCGCCGCTGGGCCCGTGTTGTTCAACACCGCATGGCTGCTGTCTTTGTGTCGATTAAGAAATGCTTAGTTGCAGTAAACGTGGGTACCTACACTACTTCGTTACACGTTTGTTAACCTTGACAGGCACCGACCCCAAAAATAACAATAACTCTATATTACTGTCCTAATAAATTGATTGTATTCTAAGTAGTTTAAAACTAACGTAATTATTATTTATTTTTAGTGCATTTCTTTTCAGAGTAGAATTTTTGCAGTTGGTGTTACTATTATTATTATTTTCAATTTTTTAATACTGATGTGCAGGTTTCATGGCTGTTAAATCTTAAAACATGTTAAGTAATAATATGAAGTAAAACATATTTCACCATATGATTTCAAGTATGACTGAAGTAACATTTAAACGTTTTAGCAAAAGTGATTACATTATGAAGAAAAACTTTTTTTATAAAGTCAAAATGATGAAGTAATTTCAGTATACGAATTACTGCGCCTTCACCAGCTTAGCTAATGTCACGATCGCCGTCCAAAGTCTCCACTACGCACTGAAATGTGTTCATCGCACTAACTGAAGCAGTTGGTGTTTCTTGACATCAGGAAAAATGTATTTATTCAAAGTACCACAGTGAAGATTTGACTTCCTCTGCGCCCGCACAACACTTTCCCCATCATGAAGTCAGTTCAGTTCCTTCCGGTAGTTTGTGAGCAGAGAATTGATTTTATTATGTAATGCTTGTCGGCGTTTGGGTGTTTTCCGCGATATTTCTCAACAAGTACCTCGTACTGGTCGACCTTTTTAACGTGACTACTGTACCTTTTCCTCTTAAAAATTTCGTACAGCAGGAAGTAAATGGCACACTTCTATAAACTCCAAAATAAACCTATTCTCCTGCGTTCTGTCTGTCATTTCGATACGCTCGCCCACACTTGTTGAAACCAGTTGACGGGAGATCGGTACATTGGACAATGTTGCCAATACAAGGCACAGTCTTATCGAAATTGGGAATATATTTCATAATTGTTTGATTTTGTACAATAAGTTTCACAGCTTCGCAATATTAGATACATACTATCAGTTACATTGCACAAACTCCGTCATTGCTCGATAATATTGCACGTTCATGGTCCGCTTTAACGTGTGACATCAGTAGTCGAGTGCGCTGTGTGTCATACAACGCGTCTGTGCAGTGACGTCACGCTGGTAAGAGAGAGTTTCGCAGTCATGTGATAATCGCCCAGCCAAACGTTACTTTCAATTAGAAATAACTAACCACCGAATATTACGCAATATGGGCTGCACTTATGCTTTCATATGCACCTATGCAATTTTTATCTATATTTATGAAATAGCCTACTTATGTTGCCTATTTGCACACCTATGGACCAACCGTTCGAATTTATCTAGCACCTAAATTTTATGGAAATTTAATTATAAGTCATTCCTGGGTATTACGTTCAATCGCAGTAATAAGTTTGCTCAAGTTCATATATTTTTGTATTGATAATAATTTACCCCTGCATTTGTCAGGTAACTTTAATGTACATTTGTCTGTTAAGGCGCCCGCTTACTGGCCGTGTGTTAGTGGGAGTGAGGCATTGCGCCAAGGGCGATGTTGACCGGCTGACTGACACTTTCAGTGGTGACCCCGTCTTTTTATTGGTGGAAAGTTTGAAACGAAGTCCATTGCATGCTCCTATAGTAGTTTCACATGAATCCCGTGAGTAGTTTTTCAGATATAACAAGTTGAATAAAGTTGTTTTAGCCATTTTGAGGAGATCCGATATTATTTTTCTAATCGACGTGATGCTTTGAAACGACTCTACAGTCATCGATTGGAGTGTATTTTCTTTTCCTGCATAGACACATTGTGCATATGTGGAATACTTTCTTAAAAAAGAACTATTTACGAACACGCTGCAACGCATTTTAAGCGCGTGGTAGGCGAGGCCTTTAATGTTCCCTGAAACGTAATTTGCGTCCCTTGCATGCTAGGTAACAAAATACATTTTTAGTAACAGGTTTTCAGAGAGTAAATTTAACTCTGCCCTCTTCGCTCTATTCAATTATTGCTTCTATATTTTATATTTATTCGTCAACGTCTTTGCAACTTTTTTGATTTCGCTAGTTACATAATTATTGGTTGAAGTGTTGGATTTAGCTTCTTCGTCTTAGCAGACTTACGTAACCTCACTAGAGGTAAATATAGAATTGGACGCTACCATACAACGATCTAGTTATCTACTGTTCTGTATTTGTAATTTGAGATATGGGTTTTTTCCACTAGTGTTTTATCGGTTACATTGTCTTTCAAATTGACCTTGTACACAGTGTTTGTCTCTAGACCAGTTAGGCCAGGATTACGTTGCCTTCACGTTCACTTTACTTTAACTTTCACATAAGTAGGAAACACCGTGACAAACGTGCTTGAACGGTCCATATCACGGTCGCGCCACGTTATACTTTCGTTCACTTTCACGTAGCAAAAAGCCTGTCGATGTCAAGCTGTTAAGTTAAAGTGGTACGTGAAGTTATACCACGTGATCGCCTGGACCAATCACATTTCGGAAGAGTTAAAGTATTCTATTGTGTCTTCTATTGTGTCATGTTATCTTTGACTATTAATTATTTTTGTGGTCTACAGTGGTTTGTCACCTGGCATCTAGCGTTTTATACATTGTCAATATTATTTTTTTCATTCGTGTTTTCATTACACGGTATAAAACATCCCAAAGAGTACGGAAAATGTTTAACCTATTCGCTTACCATATTTCAGCTTGGAAATAGAGGAAGTGACGAGCATTGTTAGTGCACATGTCTAGTAACATTAGGAGATATTTGATTGTTTCCTAAAACAGTATAGGAACAAAACCACTGATATGAGGGAAATAATTTTGCGTATACATACTTTCTCAACACTTCTACAAATTTACAAATTATTTATACAGTGAAGGTTAATGCAATAACTCATGACAGAAATGTTTTTTTTTTTAACCAAGCATCTTAAATTATGTCCGTCGTTGTGAAGAAACACATTGCCGTTGGTAGTATGTGACTTTAAACAGCGACGACATGATTGCATATGAAGAAAATATGGAATAAATGTCAATGAAGTGATATGCTGACGATGGGCGCTCATTTCAGGAGCCCGTTCTCAGGGTGTAATACCGTATCATCTGGTGTACTACCCGTACGACATTTATTAATTGAGAGTTTCGCTTGTAAATGTGGCTAGAATGTTTAGAGTCACCAAGATTAAAAATTGCCGTTTCCGCCGACGTTGGGGGGCTTTAAAGCATATTTCTGATGCATGTGGTGTCTTGTCAATGACATTCTGCACTCCACTATACGTGTTTCTTTCTTGAATCAGCAAGGTGTACTCGTCAAATATTATAATAAAAAATCCCTGTTTTTTTAATCCACTGCAACGTATTCAAAGCGCATATTAAGCTGCCGCTCTAAAGCCTTATTTCCAGCAATATTTTTATATTTCCTTACAGGAGGAAAGTGACAACTGTTGGTAGGGTTAAGAGCACGTTTTTAGTTATTTAAAATTTATGGACTCATTAAAATTTTTACTTACAAATCCATGTTTTATTTACGTCTACTTGCACCTGCTTAATATAAACGTTCTTTTAAGATATTTAGTTTTATTTTAAAAAAAAATTGTGAAAATTACAGTTCTTGACTGGGAAATGACATTCATTTTATTGACAGGAGCATGCACAATTATTGTCATGCACAATTTATGAACAATTTTAATTAAGAATACTACGCCTTTTTATTCACTGCCAATTGTTAGCACAACATTTTATGAAGTCCTCAGAGTCACTTTCATCGGCTTTGTAGAACTAGTGGCAAACAAAACTAGTAACACCACTATCATCAGGAATATTCTGCTGGTGATTTCTGGGAACACACCTCTCGTGGAATAACATATTGCACGTTAAGTACGCAGAAGCTTTATTTACTGCCTTAATACTACTTCCTTTTTCTTTCAATCAAAAAGAACCTCCCTTCTTCTATTTTATTAATACACACATAGATCAAAATAATAAGACTGTCCTTTCTTAGTTTCTACTTGCAAAGAACAATATCATTAAAAGTGCCATAGAAAAACATATTTCAATGATCATATTTGTTTATAAACCTTAACAATTACTACGACTCGAATATATTAGAAGTTGTATTTAGTTTAGTAGTTTATATGGATTCATACTTTGTTTATGTGCTATACAATGTTTTAATAAATGCCGTGCTAAATATAGTTTGCTGAATTACTTCAATATAACTCTACAGTTAACATAAACACAAGAAGAATGACCGGTTACTGAATTAATTAGAACTTTTAATAAATATGGCAGGATGTTTTAAGCAGTAAGTATAATATCTGTGATGAAAACATTATGTGGTAACAAAATTAGGAAAATTAATTGAACGAAAAGTTTTATTAGGAAGTCGTCATTTCTTATATGTTTATCTCAGTAATTTTATTCGAATTGAATGTATAACTTCAAATAAGGTTATTTCTCAACTGAGGTTATAACAGTTCTAATTTTTTTTAAGATTGCCGTTGTAAATAAAATTAATATTATTAAACCTTGGTTGAAAACCAATAATTTCTTTACGATAGATGAAAAATTTTATGAAGCTATTTTACGCGTACAAAAATGTTTATGTATCAACTACTATTGCGAGAAACGTGTTTCGTGTTTCAACATGAATATGAATTTTGCTTATCACATGTATATAGCGATTTCGTTTTGTTTTTTATTTTAACGTTGAAGTGAAAGGTTAGTTTTGGTTAGGTTACATAGCAACTTATTCATTTCTTTATTTAATAAACGTGCAAACTGCATGGATTCATTGCTCGAACGTGCTGTAAATTAACCTAAAAAAATTCTACACTAAGTAAATAGCTAGAGTTTATTGGTTTGTGAACATACGCCATTGCTCATGTTTTGCTGATCAAACCTATGTTGGATGACATATAACGAAAAACGAACAAGAAAAAAAATATACAAAACGCACACAAAATTAGAATAAAAAGCAATTCCAGAGGAATTCTGTCAAAAAAAACTTACAGAATCCCCTGAGATTGCTTTTTTTTTTTTTTTTTTCTATTTTTGTGTGCGTTATATATACATATACACACACATTCTTGTTCGTTTTTCGTTATTTGTCATTCAACACAGGTGTGATCAGCAAAACATGAGCAATGGCGTATGTCCACAAACCAATAAATTCTAGCTGTAAACTCCCATTACAACCAACATTTAAAAGCCTCATAATTAAATAGCATCTGTCACAGCCAAGCTGCTTGTAACTCGAAGATTCTCACATGACGACAAAAATCATTTTAGTTTTCAACGTCTCAAAATTTGAAACAAAGACGGTTATTTTTGAAAAGAAAACTATTATTTTGCTTTAGTCGTGAGTTTATTCTCGCCAAATATAAACAACACAAACACATACCCAAAGATGTGTTGAATTCGGCTGCATTAGTCTTCCAAAAGTCCTCTTTCTGTTTCCAAATCACTGCAGCGATATTTTTTACATTCCTAAAATGAAAATATTCTTCAACTATAGTAATTAAAAATTCTTTTTTTCAGAAGTACTTCTTACATTACTGGAACCTGCATGTTTAGGTTATCGCTTTCATCCACACTGTTTACAAGAAAATTTTAACCGAGACAAAAAAAATACTAGTCTACGCCCAATCACAGTGTGGACCGTCACTGCATGGTTGCCACATTTATCTTTACTAGCACTTAGCTAATCACAATGTTCTTAACCGGGAGAAGTGGTTTGAGAAACAGTATGGTAGTAACCAGTAATTGAAAGTTTCGTTATGGTAAGATAACCGACACTTTAAACAGAGATTGTGAAACAGTCTCTGCGATTACTGTCCAGAGTGTATCATCGTTACGCTTTGATAATAAATAAATGTCTGTAACTTGTTCCTATCATCCATGTTTGAAAGTTCAATTGTTTAACTTTCTACAAAAAAGTGAATGTGAACTGTGTTTGTAACTAATTGAGTGAATTCAGTCTGTCTAGAAAGTCATAAAATTGCGTTAGTGTAAATTGTATTAGTAACAGGGGCGTCATTTCAGGTTTTTCCAGGGGGGGGGGGGCAAGATTTTGTTTTCTGACGACAGTGACCTTGTTGCATCGTTTTTATTAATTAAGCATGTATAAATTAGATACTTTAATAATAAAACTTCAGTTTTATGTCCTTAAGTTAGCATTATTTACATTTAAAAGTACAAAAAATATATTTATACACAAAAATTCCAAATCCCAAATGACGCCCCTGATTAGTAAAGTAGTAGTAATTCATTTACTGTACGGATAAATTTACTTCAGCTGAACGCGTACATTTAAAACACAGTGGTATTTCGAAAGAAGGTATTTACAGCTCACTTTTACAAACAAACCGTTGTTTTTTACTACGATGTTTTTGTTAAAACAAACGTTTCTTTGAAACTGAAGCAAGAAATTGACTATTTAATTTGTATTTTTTTTGTAACACTTAGACATATCATAGCTGGTGCATGAATATTGATGCAGCGTGTTAGGCGAAAGATTTTTAAAGCAAAACAACTAAACGTGTGTTTGATGACTGTGTCTACGAAAATAAAATACATTAAAAATAATGCTTTCCAATTTCTGTTATCTATATATCATCATTATAAATATGGTTTCGGGGCACCTAAAAAAAAGCTTTTTCAGGACGCTGTCTCGTAAAAAATAACAACCGAAATCGTAAAACAAAAATATTGAAGTACACGCTGGATTAACTACGAACTTCCCGTAAACAAAAAAGTAGCATCGCCACTTAAAGTCCCATAGGGAAAAGACAAAGACGAAAAAACTGCATGTCAGTTTCTCGCCCCGCACATAAAGGCAACACGGCTGTTGACACACGAGCCAGTTAAGACTTTATTGCCTACCTGTTACCGTACCTCAGATACGACATCTAACCCCTGCTGTATAAGACCCTTAAATGTCAAAAATGTCTGTATTAATTTTTTGCCTGAAATGCATGTGATGTTAAAAAACTTTCAAAAGCAGACATTTTAAATTTGAAGTTAGGATTTCAAACAATGCATAACATTCTAATTACTGAAATATCAATTTCCTATTCACTTCGTAGTAACAGGCTATTAAAACGTATACGTTACATAACTTTTATACTCTGAAAAAGGTTTTCTTATAACAAATGCCTAGTTATTAAATTATTACTAATCATGTACTTTAGATTGTCGTTTTATAAGTACTCTGGGCTTGAGATATTATTTTATATTATCAGTGTAATTTGTCAACAGGTTTAACCCTGTATACGTTATAACAGTTTTAAGGACATTACATTTTCAGGCTGCAATCTGAGCTTTGTGTATGAAGGAGTAAGGGTGGACACGGAAAACGAATGTACTGCGTATATTTCTTCCTTTAGATGTTTGTGGCTGTCGTAACTATAATCAGCAACACTGTTCTCCAGTGCAACGTATTTACTTTCGCAAATAAATTTTTGATTTTTTTGTATAAATTATTGTTTGTCTGGTGCATTCTTAGATATCTATCATATAAGCCTACTAGGCAGCCGTAAGCTGGTTGATATCACTGAAAAACTCATACGGTTTAGTGGATAATTTATTTGCGGCTTACTATTACTAACGTAACTTAGTAGTAAAAAAAGAATACAAACAAAATAAGCTTATAAAACCACGATTTTTCACAGAAAATAACAGGAGAATATGATGACTATTCATTGTATCTTCCGCATATAAATAATTATGTACGATCAACTGGCGATGCTTTCAATATAATAACAAAGCAAAGTTATTGCGCAATGCAATATACTTAAACACGCTGAGAATCTTCATTATTCTGTACCACGAGGTTTCGAGGACAAGAGGATGTCAACAAGAAAGAATTTGTCAACACTTTAGGGTGTTGTCGAACACATTTTGCCACATGCGAAACATTTGCTCGAAATAGACATAGTGTATCACTGTATGGTTTCTGATGGTACACGAATCCAAGTCTTTGTAACCTTGCTCCAAATAATAATCGGCATACCGGTACACGTAGAAGTTGTCCACGCCCACCCTCCTGGCGCCCACCATCTCCGCCATCAGTCCAGTGAAGAAGATGTCCTCCATCCTGAAGAAACTGCTAATCAGCGACGCCGTGTATAAATCCTTGGAGAGATCTCCAGTGACCAAGTAGCATGCGCCCTGCACGTAGTCGAGGTATGTGTCGTTTTGATATTCCTCTTCCGAGATGTATTGATAATGGTCCTTCATTCTCACTGGCTGTGTCCCGTGCGTCAGACTTCCGAATACCGTCCTGTTGGCTGCCGAAACCTCTGGTCTCTGCAGGAAGTCCAAGAACCGTGGAACATTCAGTAATATGTCGTCATCTGTCTTCAGGAAGAACCTCGCCTTTGGGCACGTCCGAGACACCCACTCCGACATGGCGATAGTCTTCAGTGTCAGATTGTTGTAGCTGTCCAAGTTTCTGGACAAGATGATGTCGCCATATAACCTCGCCTCCGCTCTTACTTTCTCAGACAGTGTTTTGTTCTGTTGCTGTCCCAGGAGGAACACGACGACAACGTCCCTCCTCAAGGTCAGGGAGCCCCAAGTCTGTCTGATGGCCATCCGCTGTTGCTCGTTCCTGTGGCTGGTATGGACTACGACGACCACCTCCAGGTCAGAGCCGTCGTCGAGGCATACTGCTGGTTCGATGTCGAACCCCGGCTGGTACAACTGCGAGATGGGTGTCCCGTTGTACTTCACGGGCAGCTGCCGGAGGTGGAAGTCTGAGATGACTGAGAACTCCTTATTTTCAGAATGAGTATGTGACCTGGCGGTAATCACCTGAGGATATGTATCACAGAAGCAGTCCATCCTTCGCGAGGTTGTCCACACAAGAAGAAGCACGGTTGCACATAGCACCGAAGAAAGTACTAAAAGCCTCGGCTTCAGGATACACAGAACTATTCTAGCCATATTTTTTAACGTCACTATTAAATTTCCAACACTTTAGTTTGGCATATTCGGTTACTGCGCGCGTGAAAAATCCCAGCTCGTCTATCCCTCTCTATATATGAACTGTGTGCGCCAGACATCTACCGATAAATCACAAAGGGGTTTTTTCAATCTGACACTGATAAATAAAGATAAGCGGGCAGACAATACAATTAGCTTCAAAATCTTATATAACGGAGGTTTTAGGAAATTATATTTTTGGCTGCTTGTAGGTTTCATTTGAAGTTTCCTTACAGTCAAAATTATCAGTAAACTGAAATACTTTTGATCTGTTTACTTCAATACAATATATTTTAGATAAAAATACTTGCAAATATGAGTCCGGATGAAGTATACATTGAGCCTGTTATTCCTCCTTAGCTATCTGTAACCTCAAAAGTATTTTCTTTTTATTTTATTTTTTTTTTAGAAAATGTAATGTTGCTAAAATCAATCACTGACATACTTACGTGCATGGAAATACCTTAATATGATGTGCAGCGCCCCTGAATCCCTGTTCTAATCTCCATAACACTGTAAAAAGAGCATAGAATTAATTGCAGGAAAAATCTTGCAATTTTAACTCAGTGCTTGCATCAGAGTGACACTTTAGTTGATTATTATTCTGCCTGCTGCGTAAACAATGAAAATACTGCTCTAGTTGTGTTGGTAAATTATAAGTTTTCCTGGTAATACACAAATTGGTTATCATATACTGTTTAAATAATACATAATACTTTTATTAATTACTGAAACTAAATGTTCTATTCCAAGTAATAAAAAAAACATATTAAAATTCTTAAATTCTGCCAAAGTAACCAAGTAATCTATCTCCCAATTAAATCTTTATTCACAATATAGGATCAACTTAGAATTTCCACAAATACTCGTAACTGACGAAGAATAAGAACGCCAGGCAAGTGTCGTGAGCACTGTTGGAAACAAAAATATAACCTGAAACATCTGCCATGTTCGCCTTTATCAAGTTTGCACTTTAGCCATTTCAACACGCAAAATACTTATAGCCATGCAGGTATTTTTATGGTTTGTTTGGAGGTAGTACCTATTACAAACCCCCCCCCCTTTTTTTTTACAAAAAAATAGACAAGCAATTTTCTGTGGAAGATCAAACGACGACATTCTTGTAGAACTCTTAGTTTTTTATAGTTATTTTTAATTCTCGTTTTGTGAAGACTTGTAAATGTACTGATCACAACCATACAGTTATCGTATCGTAAAACATTTAAGAACTTATTATTGTATCTCAATTAGTAATAATCCAAAGGTTATGAAGAACTATCAGATCCTGATAAGCTTTTTAAATTCTAAATGTCGGTTACAGGTGTCACACGCAGCTGGCACATGGCACTTAAAACCCACGAGATAAGTGATAAGTAATGTAATTGGTAGAAGGTCAGCTACCTGCATATTGACTAGCAGTCTCGGTGATTTTTAAAGGGAATCACTCTTCTGTATCGGTCTTAGCACGAAAAATGGAAAATGTCCGGGGAAAGACTGAAGATTATTTCATGAATACCCCTGACTTAAGACTCGTACATCAACTGATGTGCTTTGCGTATATGCGCGATAAGCTACAAGGGCGGATCCAGGTAGCAGTTGGGAAGAGGGGAAGGGGTCATGGGGTTGAAACAAGATTTATAAGGGAACACCGTTCCCCGAATTTGAAGCGGAGGTCCTCCCTCAAAGAAACTGAGATTTGTAGGTAAAAATTATGCCTGCTAAGCAGTTTTCAGATCTAAACATTCACTATAATACTGGTAGAAATTTGAACGTTTTTTTAATAATAAATTTGTTTGCGTGAAGATTTAAAATAAAAAGGTGGGTTCTGAACAGTGGCGGATCAAGGGGAGAGGGCAGTGGGTGTGCCCTCTTCTTGACCTTTTATGTATAATTCATCCTTAAAATATTTTTTAAAAAATTTTAAGTGATATACTCAATTTTTTGTTTAGAAAATACTTAAAATAGCACCATTTGGCACCTTAAAATCTAGCTTTTTTTTTTGAGAGAACCCTTGTACCACCTTACCTTGACTCTTGGTGTGGACATAGCTACGTTTTAGATATTATCCCCCCCCCCTCCTTCCTCGCCCATCATAGAGCTGGATGCGCTTCTGATTCTGAATGCTTCTTAACAGATGGCGTGAGAATCGTGCCGAACGATGTCGCTAGTCCTCGGGTTTTGTCGGGGTTTTCTCAGCCCCTCGCTCATTTCGTAAGGAAATCAATATTAACTTTTGGATCACTGATTTAAAATAATAATACCATTGTTTAACAAACATTTCAAGTTATAAGTTTTGTACTTTTACGGCAAAGTAGAACAGCGTGTAGTAAAGCATAATTAATACAGAAAACTGAACTTAATCTCACCTTAGGATGCATGCTCACAACAAGGCTACAACATTTACATAGGCAAACTGTTTTGAATAACCTAAATTTAACAATCCACAGACATAAATAAGCATATCTCACACCATTTTCAAAATAAATATGAATACGAAATAATATTTGTTACGATACGACAGCCAAATACAAAGGTAAGTCACATCTACTATTATATTATTTACAAACAATATTTTGACATCATAAAAGAGTAGTTACAATCCTTTAAAAAGATCGTACATGACAATCAACAAGAGTCACGTTTAAAGTTGCTTTATTCCTTAGAAATTACATTTTGTTACTTGTTACATTATTGAAGATGTGCACAAAGAAAACACATTAACCGTCTCACAGTCACTTAGGTAACATAACTTCAGTTAGAATAGGGGCCGCGGTGGCCGAGGGGTCAAACCTCTCGCCTCCCACCAAGGCGATTCGGGTTCGATTCTGGTGAGGTCGGTCCCCGGATTTTCGCATGTGGAAATCGTGCCGGACGATGCCGCTAGTCGGCGGGTTTTTCCCAGGGATCTCCCGTTTCCCCCGCCCCTTCATTCCAGCGCTGCTCCACACTCACGTCATGTCACTCCCCACCAGCGTTAGATACCTTGATGTTGAACGCTGACCAAAACATCTCAGTCATTCAGTTAGAATGTTTAAATTTGGTTAAAATTACCACATCCAATTCCTCTTTCAGTTCCTGCCATTGTGATGGATTGTATATCACCGTGTCTAATAACCCAGCTGTCTACGAGTCGTAAAGGTCACTTACCTTACCAACCTTACCAGTACCTTTCTATGCTCTGACGTCACATTGTGGCGCAGGACAATAAACCAGTACTGCCGGGTGAAGTAGGTAGTCCTGACGCATTCGTGAAACACTACAGAATAAAATGCAATGTTCTGCTCATAGGTATGAAAAGCTAGGGGAACATTTATGTTATTGTTCATTTATTATAATGATACAGGAATTTTCGTGTACCAGGACGAAGTTCTCGCACGTGTTACTAGAATAACAGTATTTCTGACAACGATGCAATAAACTAACCTGCCACCAGGGCAATTCGAACGTGGCGCCAGTGGCGAATCCAAGGGTTTTGTTGAATAATTTACAACTCTAGATAAAATAATATTTCATTGATTTTCTTATTCCATACATAAGAATGTTATGTCATAATTTAAGAATAAAGTTGTGTTAATTGTGATATATGTTGTCTTCCACGATCGTAGAAGTCTAAGTATAGCTTTGGCCTGTGACGATAGCACTGTTCGAATGCTGGGAACGAAGTTAACTGTTACTTCTGAAACAACGTGTAAGACCTGTCTCACAACTTCACGAAAATTTGGATAGCAAAAGCTTAGTTTATAACTTATTCTTCGTTTTACAAGTAAATGACACTGTTACAAATGTGAGAAAGCGATGAAAACGTTCTAATTTGCAATGTGTATAGTTTCAACGCTAATGAATCATTCAGGTGTTTCACTCACATCTGCAGAACAATGCGTATAGGAATCGCCAGTCATCCAATTTACATTGAAAAATGTTGTGTCTAGTACAAAATTAACCCCATAGAAAGTGTATTCACATGTTCAAATAGGAATACTATTATTGTCAGTAAAGTACACTAATATTTATTTGCTTTAATTTTAGCAATTAATGAACACATTTTTTCCAACCAGACATTTCTGTTGTTTCTTTGAACAAAAACTTTAATGTTGTATATATTAAATAAATAATTCAGTCTTTCTTAAACGAAAGAGAAAACTTAGGATATGCATTTTTCTAGGTGCTGATGGCAACACTGTACCGTTAACTTTCCTCGACAGTCTTAATCCATGAGGAATGCGCGATAGTTCGTTCTAGTACTTTAAGAAAATATATAAGTGTTAAGATAGCAAACCATCAAAAGGCGAAAAACACAGCGAGTACTAACAACGAGTAGGTTTGAAAGATATTTGCATTTGATTGTTAGCTCACTGTTAAAACATTTATGTAACATATAGGAGGGTAAATAAGTCTTGTTGTTTGACAATTGTCCGTCTATGTTTTCGTATTAACAAAGTATGCGACAATTGGTTCAGCTGACACAGTAATAAGTGCAGGTGGTTTTGGACGTTATCATTTTAAATAATGTTTTAATAATTGTTTTTATTATTAAATTGTCAGAATAAATAATTTAGATTTACGCTTGTAACAGACACTTAGTAAGCTATCCCAGGACTCGCCCAGAGAAATTTCTGGACATCATGAAAAACCGTTGATCAGGGAATCCGATCAAAACGGTAATTAAACACCAATAATACCATGCTTACAACATACCTTCCAGACACTTTTTCATGCCCCAACCACACACATACTGCATGTGTTACTTTCGCTTGTACTAAACTAATCTACGTACCGTTATCTATACATTAGTTACTTAATCATACTGTCTGTTATTTGTACCATATACTGTATTATCTACTGTATTATCTATCGTATCGCTTCATTATTTGAATTTTGTTATCTTCTGAATTTTTATTTGGCTGTGAAAAATGACATGAATATGTTATACACGGCGAATTGTAAACTTGCCTTGAAGCAGAATTTTGTACATGTACTAACAAATAAATAAATAATGTGGCCGTTGGTAGGAGGGTTTTCTCTGGGTATTCCTGTTCGCCCCGTCCTTCGCATTCCGTTGTTTACCCATCTTAGGATTTAATTTCGTTTTATCCTTCGTGGTTCTGCCGACACCTACCAGCTAGAAGTCAAAGGTTACTGCTGGGGTGTGATACCCTGTCCTTGGGTGCACTCCTCATTAGCTATTTAAATTTTGAATATTGGGTCACTTGACCAAGCCTGTAAACAAGTCTGTGCTTGTTATATGCCACATGGGCGTCCATACATAATGAACAATTAAAATACAATAGTAATTTTTTACACCAATATTGCGATATTAATTCTATAGGAAACATATGTACCTTACGAAACAGCACAACGCAAAGACGCCGAATGAAGTACGGCAAGACGGGTGACAACCCTCTACTTTTCAGCCTGCAAGGACATTACTTAAGGCCATGATCTTTAATTTATTTCAAACAAATGCAAAAAAACTCAAATATTTTTAACCAAATGCTTTGAAAAAAAAAAATTGAGACTGCGTACAGTCGTACGATACACAATTTTTCCACGGCGTTTTAAAAATAATGTACCGTTTGCTAGCAAAAAATTATTTTCCTTCATTTTCGCTTATTTTGACAACAAAATATGTGATATTTCAGAGGCAAAAAATCTTAAAATCCGTTTGGTGTATTGCAACAGAAGAATTCAGATGCAAACGATTATATATAAGTGTTAAAAATATAAGAATGAATTTTTGTATGTATTAATTTGAGTTAAAAAAAATGTTTTCGAAACCACTGCCAAGCTAAAGAACGAGGCCTTAAGGACGCTGCCTATCTGCGCGTAAGAGGCTCAGACGCAGGCTTAAGGGCGACCTTGAAACGCGCATCAAATGCCGCATCGCCTCAACGAGTCAAGCTCTGAAGCGGTGTGCAAGGTTCCCGCCGAACCGTTTTTAGTATGGGACATTAAGTGGTGTCAGCAAAGTTCAGTAGGTTATACATCGCAATCTGAGTTTCATATACGTCCGGCAAGTGCATTTTCAAGTACGGCAGTATGAAAAGACTTTTTTTTTTTTTTTTTTTTTTTTTTTTTTTTTTTTTTTTTTTTTTTTTTTTTTTTTTTTTTTTTTTTTTTTTTTTTTTTTTTTTTTTTTTTTTTTTTTTTTTTTTTTTTTTTTTTTAAGCCATGTCGGAGGTCTTAGAAAGAGTATTTTTTTATGAGCACTGTGTCTTAACATTCAGCTTCCGACCTTGTTTGAAGTATGTTTTCTTTTCTTACGTTGACACAATGAGCACACATGGAATTGTTTCGTAAATAAAACCTGTTTACGAACACACAGCAGCGTGAGGTAGGTGGCCGCCTTAACTATACTAAGGTTAATTTTACTACAGGCTATAAAGATCAATGTTCAAAGATTGTCACGGGGAAAATTTCTGCCGTTGAGCGCTGGTGCCGGTAATGGGTGCAATCTGACCAATCACAGAGCTTTCGTGAATTTAAGTTACATTATGTTGAAAATTTAAAGCGCATTTTTTTTTTTTACTTTAAAATTAATTTTAATGACTATTGTCCTTTCCAAGCCTATTTAAATTTAATTTTCCTACTGTTTCTTATTTTTCTGGTACATTAGTGATAGCAGCGAAACTAGCATAAATGTTCCCTGTGCTAAATCCTCCCTTAAGAAAACATATTTTCTTTTTAACCTGTAGCAGAATTCATCTTACCTATACTGACAAGTGTCGGCTGTTTCTTCAGATGTTATCATTATTGACAACTTATGAAAAATTGTTTACTTCATCAGAGATAATCACTATATATAAAAGAGGACCCTGACGGACATATCAAACTGCAGCCCAGACCACTGGACGTAGAATCGTGTTTTTTATGGTTTCCCCTCAGGTGAGCACTAAGAAGGGATTTTTCGAAATTCGATCTCTAAGGAAGAGAAAAGGGGAGAAATGTATTTTTGAAGAAACGTGGATAGAGCTCGAACCTGACGGTCTATCATCGTGATTTTTACTTTAATGGGACACACATAAAAATGCATTTAAACCAATTTCAGGATTCTAGAAATTCAACATTTAAGGAGGTGAAAAGACCTTAAAAGTGTTTCCGATTAATTAAAGATATTTACGGAATCATTTGGGATAGAGAGTTGGTTTTCACTTTAAAACGTTGCTTACGTAAATACCCGAAAAGTGGTTTTAGGATTTTTTGACATTTAACCCCCAAGCAGTAAAAGGGGGAAAATATATATTTATGAACCGTCTATATAACAGGAACATTATTGGCTATCGTCGTGACTTTAACTTCATATGGTTACGCATATAAATAACTAACACACGACTCCAAGACGTTCTGATATTTGATCATTAATGGGGTGAAAATACATTAAATGTGTTTTCGATTATTTCTCTATACCATCTATCGAACCAATCGAGACATCGAAGTGCTCTTTGATTTAGATTGACGCTTATGTAATTAACTAAAATAACATAGAAAAATATTTTCCGAATTCAGCCCCAAAGAGGTAAAAAAGGTTAAAATGTGTTTCCGATTCACAATCGATATATATTGGCCCAGCTGTTATTTTATATAGTGACATGAGTTTTGTTTTAAGTTCGATGCGTACTCAAATACCTGAAAACAAATTTCACAAATTTTCGGAATTTCCCACCTAAGGAGGTGAAAAGAGGTAAAAAGTGATAAAATGTGTTTTCAATAAATCGTCGATATATCTTGAAACCAGCGGGCTATTGCCGTTTTTCATATGTTCAAAAGACACCAGTAAAGTAGTGTAAAATGTGATTACAGGGTTTTTCGATATTCTATATCTTAGGCAGTGAAAATACCTGGGAAGTGTTTTAGACAAATCATCGATATATATCAAACCCGTCAAGATATTCAGACTATTTTTGCTTCAAGATGATGATTAGGTAAATGGCCGCAAAAATTCGATCTCTCAGTACTGTAGAAGGGTGATATGCATTTTTTTTTAAAGAATGATTGATATTGCATCGACAGAAAAAAAACTATTGTCGTCATTTTCTCTTCACTTGGATACTTGTACAAATATTTACGATGTGAAAATACGATTCCTCAAAATTCGACACCTAAAGGAGTGAACTGCTCATCTTACGTAGACGGGATTGTTGGAACTCTAAGAAATTGAGTGAGGCCCACAGAACTACCCGGTACAATTATGACAATTCTATAACCACCACACCTGAAAACTTACCGTCAATAAATTACTGCCTAACTTATGTCGAAACGAAATGTTGGCTTTAGAAAGAGAATATTGAAAAGTTAACCTACTAGCCGTAAATTTACATGGCTTCATCTACTGATGTTGCGCTAAGAGAAATATTTAGCTCGGTTAGACAAAGTTTGCTTGGTTCGATCAAATAATGAGATTATGTTTGGTGAAATTAACGTTTGTGTTGCGAAGACAAAACTACTTTGCAGGGCTTCTATTTACCAAGTGTGATGTTCACTCAGTACAACTAAATATTTGTTTGGCTGTGGACAGGTTTCCGTGCCAAACCATTAAAAAAAATACGTGGTTCCATAGAAAAATCAAACTTAGGACGTCTTGCAATGAGGATAACTCAGTAACATCCACGACCAAGACTGAACGTTGGTCACACACACATTCATATATATATATATATATATATATATATATATATATATATATATATATATATATATATATATATAGCGTGGACCAGAATTCATGTGCCAAACTCCGCGACGGGATTGTTGATATAAAATAAAGGGGGGTTACATCGACCGACACTATTGTGTAGTGAATATTAAGGGAGCTTGCACGACGTTGAAAACAAAATTTTGAAATACAGTTTTTTGAAAAATACTAGGAAGTACAAGAGATGGAGCCACAAAAATTGGCATAGAACTCCAAGAACCGGAGCACATAAATGTGTGAATATATGGTTGACGCAACGTTCCCCTTCACTGTTTATGTAAGGGTTAGTCAACTTATTTACGTAAGTAACTTTTAAGTACTAAGCTATAATAAAATATTAGATACGTACCACTGCTTATCGCGCAAAATTAAGGAGAAAGTACTTCTTGTGTTAATTCACTCCGGTAAACCGTTTCCGAGAAAATTCGTCATCTAATTACGAATGCGCAGTGTACCCACGCAGAGGTAGGCAATACAACGAGTTTCTGAGCCATGATAATTGCAGCACTGATTGGTTAAATTGAGTACAGTAACGAGAGGAACAGCCACACCTGAACGCACCACAATCCCCATAACACGAACCCTATTGACAACCAAGTGCACTACAGTGTCAACATGTGGGCTGGCATTGTCAACAATAATTTGTTGGGACCTTATTTACTACCTGACCGACTCAGCGGAGTCCATTACGTAACGTTCCTGCAGGATTTATTGCTGTAATTGCTGGAGGAAGGACCATTGGCAATTCTCTGCACCATGTGGTTTCAACACGATGGGGCACCGCCACATTATTCTGCTGCCGTAGGCCGCCATCTTAACACCACGTTTGCAGGTCGCTGGATATGCAGAGGAGGCCCATCCATTGGCCGGCTCGATCTCCATACCTGACTCCATTGGATTTTTATGGGGTCATGTCAACTCTCTGATTTACGAGACGCCTGATAGTCGCATTTAATTATGTACGTGCCATACCAAACATTTATGCACGAGTCCAGGCCAACCTGATCCGCCGTTGGCAGCTGTGTGTTGAAGTAAGGGGACAGCAATTCGAGCACTTATTGTAAATACATATTGATGTTCATAAACACGTATGTAGTACGTGCAAATGCATTGCTACTATTTGTGCTGTGTTCCTTATTCCGTACACGTGATCTCTCTGATATAACCATTAAGACAGTGGCTGGTGTCGGCAGTTTACACCTAGCCAGCGTGTTTGCATTCCGCCACTGCTCAATTTCTACCTCATTTCAACTTCATCAGCTCTCAAGAAATTACTGTTAAAAGGCTTGTGTTACGAATGTAATTCTCCACGTGTGAGGCGAGAAAACCGGTGGGTGATTAGGCCGACTTTGCTACACGTGACGTACTAATTGGCGATTAGTATTTTTTTCTAGTATTATTTTGTACCACTTCGAGTAGTGACTCGAAACGTTTATTTGTAGGTAGTATCAAATACCTCATCATTTCGGCTTACGTAGGCTATTTGCATGTCTTTGTCCTTAAAAAATCGAGTAGTACTTTTTTTCTGATATTAGAACAAAATAATGCGGTTTTTAGCTACTTTGTGGTGCCCCAAAATCATGATTATAGTGCTGCATGCTTAAGCGTTATTATTTCAAGTGAGTCTTATTTTCGTAGATATACGGATTGAGAATATCTTTAGCAGTTTCGAGTAAAAATAAAAGCAAATTACTTGACACCCTACAGCATCGATCAATCAACACATGTTAGTTGTAAATACGTCACCCAAATCTCCCTACTGTACTCTATTTAACCTTTCAATGCTGCAATTAGCATGCCTCAGAAAGCCGTTGTATTGCCTACCTCTGCGGGGTTAAAATGCGCCTTCGTATTTTGGTTCGCATTTTCTTGAACACGGTTTACCGGAGTGAATTAACACAAGAGGTACTTTCTCCTTAATATTGCGCGATAAGCAATTATAGCACTCAATATTTTAATACCGCTTAGTATTTAAAAGTTACTTAACACAAATAAGTTGAGTAACCCCTTCATAAGCAGTTAAGGGGAACGTTGCGTCAACCACATTTTCACATATTCAGTTGTTCCGATTCTAGAAGTTCTATGCTAATTTTGGTTGCTCCATCTCTTATACTTTCTAGTATTTTTCAAAAGATGTATTTCAAAATTTTGATTTCAAATACCTGTAGTAGCTCCTTTATATTCACCAGACAATAGTGTTGGTCGGTGTAACCCCCCTTTATTGTACATAAACATTCTCATCCCGGAGTTTGGCACATGAATTCTAGACCATACTGTATGTATGTATATAGCAGCTTCACGTACAATCTACGTCCAGTTACCTTCTAGTAAGCTGAACGTGCGTTGAAATCCAGTAAACAGTGAAGTTTTCCCATGATAAACCATCATATCTGTGCATGGCATTTACGCACATGTAAGTTAACACATTTAACACCCGATTTTTCGTTTTCAGCAGAAATTGTTTTACTATGATTGTTTGTACCTGTTTCCTAAACATCACTGATACACCTATAAACATAGCTACAATTCTAACTGCTGTAGAAAATTTAAAACAAGTCTCGAGTATGATTGTAATTTACGTCGTGCATAAACATGAAGTTCTCCGCCTACCATGCGCTTAAGGTCCCGCGACACGAACTATTTTGAATTTTTCTTAATTCCTTCCTGATTAAACATTTGTCAAAATTTTACTGGAAGTATTTCAATACCTTTCATTACGTTCATTGTATTTTAAAAATGTAAGCGTAACAACGATATAATTACGCTAATTTAAATTTTAATATAAAAATTGTCTCTCATCAAATAATAAACACTAAACATCTCCCAGTACCGATTACATCCTATAATACGCACCTAATAGTAAAATGTAATGTTTCTATAAACAAACATTGCCGGTTTTTTGCCACATCCTTCATTTGTTAAACAACAACGCATATTATTAACAAAAGAGTACGTTGCAATGTGTTCACAAATACTCTATATGCACAAAACTGTTCCCCATGTGCTCATCGCACCAATGTACCAAAGGAAAACTTACTTCGGACTTTGACGCAATGTTATTGTTAAGACATGATACTATAACTAAAACACTAGCTGTTTCTAAACTCTCCTACATAAGTACAACTCTCCTCTTCAAACTGTCGTACTTCAGAATGTAGTAACCAGATTTATGTGAAACTCAGATTGAAACGTGCACTGTAACTTGCTACAAACTTGTATGTTTAATGTGGAAATCTTTCAAGCTAGTTCAGCACTAGGCTCGTTACAGCGATGCGACATGTGATGCGAGCTTCAAAGCTGTCCTTATAGCTCCATCACTTTTGAAGAACGCGCAGGTAGGCGTCGCACTTAACCGAACATACATTATAATGAACTTCCCAAGAGATTTATAAATTTTTCTTGACCAAATATTTATCTGTCAGACGTAAGTACTTGGCCACGAAAATTATGTCTGTTGCTGAGTCAAGAAAATGAAGTGTGTTGCTTTTGGTATTTTGTTCTAGTAACCACATGTTTTGTAAGCGGTAGTAAATATTTATTTCACCTTAGTGGTTCGGTAAAGACTTTAATGCGTTGCTGCCCCGACGTACCACATGAATCAGAAGTTTTCCGCAAACAAACCGCCTTGTGTTAAACTGCATTCATAACCGTTCCAAGAACGTACCCTGAATCCTCAAGTGATCCTGCCTCTGACTACGAACACTGAAGGAAAGAATTGTTTTAGTTACTGTATTTCTACCGTAAGAGGTGGCGCAAAGATAACTCACTGAACTCGCATTCAGGATGATCCGAGCTTGATCCCCGGCTCCGGTCATCTCGATTGCGGTTTTCCACGGTTTCTAGAAATCGCTACAGGCGAATACTGGAATGATTCCTCTCCCAGCTCTTGTCAACGTGCCGTGACCTTACTGTCAACGAGACGTAAAGCCCACTTATATTTCCTTACTACAATTCCGTTAAAATAGGATAAATACACTGAAGAATGAATATTATAAAATCAAGCAAAATTTGTTCGAAACAACCAAATGGTATACTTCAATACGTGCAAACCATTGTATGGTTTGTCACAACCAAATTATTACTTTGAAAAATGTTTGTTGTTTTAACCAAATGACGTGGTTGATGACGACATGCAGATATTGTTAAATGAAACGTACTTCATTCGTTTCAGCAACCTTTAAAGTATACGACGTTTAAATTATTTTGCTTGCGCTGATCACGAAAGTAAGATTTATTTGCACAGCAACTTTTATACAAATAAATTTACGTGTAAATAAAAACGAATACTGATGCCCACGGACGTGTTCCTACAACCTTTAGTTTACCGATCACGCACGCTACCCCAAGACCACCACATATTTCTAACGTATATGTTAATTTTTATATACACGTACCTGTGACATGTAATTCCGATTAATTCATGACTCTAATATTTTGGTTGACTGTCGCTTGTTTTCTTCTTCGTAACTTTTACAAAAATTTACACGGTATATGGGCAACGTGAAATGGAAACTAGAATTCGACTCTTGTGCACTCGGCAAAATGTGTTTAACCGTAATAATTATATTCAGTCATTTAATCTAATGTAAATATACAAACGTACACAACTATTAATACTTTGCAAATGTAGTAATTTTCTATACTTAAAAAAGGTAGGACAAGTTTCCTAAACCACCGTGTGTGTAACAGCTAACACGTTCGTACTAAATAACTGCCATTACAAGAAAACTTCCCGAACGGACGTATTTCGTCACTTCCAACCAAATTGTTTCTTTGTTTTAATATCTGCATGGTTAAATTTACCAATTCTGTATAGTATGTAATAAATATGGTTGACTCAAGTAAATATGATAGTAAAAGCAAATAAATAAAATAGTATAAGCAAACTAGCGTTCGTACTTGCAACAGGAACAAATATTTTGTGTAAAATCAAATATACGTATTGTTAAGTATAACGTCTTACGAAAAAAAAATAATAATATAACGAACCATATATACGTTTTATTTAAATAAGTTACGTCAACTAAAATTTGCTGTCGAAGTAAATAAATTCCATAAGTAATTTCAACGTAACGATTGTTAAATTAACAGTTGTTTATTTGTTGCAACAAATATACTATCAACCTTATTTATTTGTTTGTCGTAACAATAAATTTTTCTCAGTGTAGGCTAAGTCCTGTGTGGCTGTCAGTACTATCTTTCTTGTTCCTAACACAATTTATTCTGCAGACGGAACAAAGAGAAAATGTCTGTTACAGAACATATCGTTACTTCCACACAAACTATTGTTGTAAGAACAAGTCAGTTAATACCGTCAAACGAACTGGAGAGTTGTCCCTTTGTTAACAGATGTATGGTGCCTGCAAAAACACTTTTCTTTCAGAGAGTAACATGATAAGAGCGTCCTTATCATCAAGTCTTGATTGTATGCTAACCACAGATCGACGCTTGCGCGCAAGTAAAGGAAACCGAATGAAGTCAATTTAGCACTACAAGACATCGACACCATAATACAATGGATGTACCAGATGTAGCAAATCTCGCCAGAAATGCCTTTCTTTTGTGAGAAAAGTCTCAAAATGAATTGGAAAAAATCATAACAAACTGTTTGTAATCATCCCGCAACTAAATGAACTCCGCTCAATATGTGCACACGTACATCGAAGCAGACGTCAAACGTTAAAGAAACTTAGTTGATAAAGACATAGACAAGATTTTCATAGATACAGGCTTGATGTAACAGGATACATACAGTTTTCGTTGAATGACGCTTTGCTGAAGCGCGCCTGAGAAACTTTCAAATCTCAGCATCTAGCGCCTGGATACAGCAGCAACCAGCCACACAGTTATGTATTAGAAGTAGTCACTATGGGAGGGAATATATTACTTCTCATGTAGAAAGCATTTATTTTTGTCGCATAATTGTAAAGTAAGGGAATAAAATGAAAAATTCTTCGCTATAGGAACATGACAGTTGACAATTGTATATTAATTTGTGGCAATAGTATTTAAATATATGGAGAAAGATACTATTGTAAATTTTACAATAAAATAAGTGCAACATAATTATTTTTTACTTTTTTATATATAATATGGAAAACGTACGATCATTTTTCTCCGTGGTATGAGCCCCTAGTCAGTGGTAAAGAGTCACGGGTTAGATCCCCGTGATCAGGTGAAATATAATGCTAGCCTACCTACCCGGTCTCAATACTGAGTGTTGTTGTCCCTTCACCCCCCCCCCCACCCCCAAACCCTGCGGAAGGCTATGGCGAACCACCGCTGTGTCATCCTCGCCTAATATCTCCAGGTGAGATCCTGAGTCCGTAAGCGTCCTAGCAAAAAAAAAAAATTAACGATTTTGACGTTAGTAAAAAAAAAAGAGTGTGCACGATGCAAATTATAGTAGTTATCAAAGCCACTATTATCACATTCAGAGCCGAATTAACTACTAGGCCCACTAGGGCGCAACTTTAAAAGAGGCGCACTCTTAGCGAGGAGAAAATGTGTCAAGAAATGTCCATCACTGTTTTTTAAATTGTGCCGATACGGCGACCAGCAAAAACATGTAATGGCTTCAATTTTCACGTTGTGGACTATTGTTCTCTCTACTAATAATCTGATCTATGTTTTACAATAATTAAAAAATAACTGCATTAAAGTTAAGCTAAATTATTATGCCATTACTGTTATTGCTATTATACATACGGAGGCGACAGAGCATAGTAATTTTAAATAGTGCAGTATTGTAAATGGGAGAAGGACGTACGTTGGTAAGGAAGGATGGAAAATGGAGGCTGCAGAGCAGCTGAGACTCCGGGCCTAGAGCGACTAGATGCATGAATCCGTTCCTGATCACATTCCCATATGAGTCTGGTTAAATATTGAATCAGGAAGTAATGAAACAGAATATAGCGTGATGAGTGATACGGGCTCTTAACCCAAGTCGCAGTGACTGTAGTGATCAGTGTTTTGTTGCCAGTTAGGACTGTATAATCTCAAAACTGTACAGCGCTGATAAGTATTGTTATCCTCAAATCAAAAACAAAGATACTAGCAATTTCAAACAACAAACAACTTTTGACCAAAACTTGACCTCGTACACTATATTTTCTGAGGCGTGATGCAGGTCATCCTCTGTGCAGGAAGATGGACACAGTCTACAATGAAGCATTTCTTTGACAACCTGAACTACTCCACAGTCACACTTGACATCATCCTCTCTAGTGTAGCCTCATCTTGTCAAGTTGACTCTGGATATTTCTACTCCTGATCTGATCATATTCAAAGACTTCCATGGCATCCATCCCTTGTCATGTTCAGGTGGTAGAGTATCGTATACTCTTTCCCAACCACTGTGAAGTGGGGATTTTTCTTTCCACTCCTGATAAAGGTGACGAGAATCAACGACCATGAAATATCTACTGGCTTCTAAACTTTTTATAGCCATTCAGTCAAACGTGGCACTTGCAGACCAGAACATCAGAAACCTTGTCAACTAGCGCACAACTCGGCAACTACACCACTATGGACAGCTCGGGATAAATTGAACAACTTTGAAACCAACATGTGAAACGTGGAATAAACGGAGCACATTTGGCCATCCTTCATAAAGTAGTCGGTTAGACGCCGGTCAATGGTGTGGGAGGTCCTGGCTTCTAATCCTTACTCCTGCATGTAGGTGTTAGGTGTTTTCCCTTCATCTCTCTTAGCCCTCATCGCCTCTTAAGAACTCGTTGTTAAAGAGCCATGAAACCATCACACATTACTTGACCACATTTGAAAATCACATATAAAATATTTATAGCTTCTACTGCATACACTTCAATATTAATAATGTGGTAGCCTCACTCCTCCTCGTGTGGTTGGCAGCGAATGTCCAATGCACTTCCGAGTATCTTCGTATCTAAACACAGCAATGTTGGAATGAAAATTAATTAATCAGTTTATCAGTATGTCATACACTCAAAGTAAATGTTATGAACTGTTTTGATACCTACTAACTGCATGACTTGACTGAGTACGCGACTAGGTAGTGGGAAACTAGCCATCGTCTGCAAACTCCTATGGCCGTGCTCCGCATTTGAATTCAAAATTTCAGTGAGAGATAGCATTAATTTTAGATCTAACATGTATTAATGCTGTGCGTTCATAAAGAGTAATTAAAACACGTTATTTGAATGACGTGTGTGATCGTGTCATTTGTTTCATAGTTATAGTTTTGTAATTCAAATTCCAATATAATGCATAGTAAGGTGTGAAGGTTTATTTACGTGCTTCGTAACGGAAATAGAGTATGTTGTAGGCCTATATTTAAAAAAAAGCTAAGTGCGTCTTTTACGTGGCTATTTAAAAACAAACGAGAATCAGGATCAAATGGAATGCTAAACATTGTATTTATCTCAATTTCTGTAGTTGTTCGCATATATTTATAGTTTCCTGAATGTTTCTTTAGTCGCAGCATGTTTTATACTCGATATTGTTTGAACTTGTAAGCAACCTTACTTCACATATAAAACGCTTTGCCACTGTTACTGCATTATGTCTACATTTTGACAAGCTAATTTTTGTTTGCAAAATTCATAGAAATTTTGCACAATAAAACCCTTTCATTGTCACAACAGAATTTTGTTTAGATATGATCGACTACAAGGTAACTTTGCCGTAGTGGCATTTACCTTCCAGCAAAGTAATCTTGCCTTTACAGCGATGTAAATATGGAAAGTTACGTTCTTGTCATATTTTGTCTTGGAAAAGTTTCGTTAATAATAATATAAGATTTTCATAGAAATGATAATATTTTTATTCAACACAAAGATTGTGTTAAATATACCATAATTATCTTTACCACAAAAATTCCGTATAATTATCGCACAATTTTGTTAAAAATTTCTTTGCAAAGTAAGTGGCCAGTGGCTTATTTTTAAACGAAAGTGTTTTACTGTGTATCTATGCGCATCGTAATATTGCAACGGCATGAAATTCAGAGTCAGGCCACTAATGTCTGATACCGAGCTTAGCTCCGCCTCAGCGTACACGGACGGTATTATTTCAGCTAATAGTTTAATCAATAAAATTTATATTATTTTATGATCTCTACAAAAAAAAACGCCTAGCGAGAGTGCAATTATTCACTTAACGTGCAGAAATCCGTTTTATATAAAGATGTTAAATCACAGATAGTAATCATTAAACGTCCGTGTATACAATATGTAAATGTATGGTTAATAGCAGTTTTTTTAGCAGTGTGATACACATGTAAACGTTGTACAGACTTATGTAAACAGAAGCACGTGACAATGTTTATGATTACATTATGGGGAAAGGTACAATCTAGCTTGAAATTTAAATAAATAAGGACTTCCAAGAGTACCCACTCGACCGAAGCGCGTATCCCACCGACAACCACAGAACAGCAGGAAGTGGCCAGTTGGCAGGTAAATCAGCTTCGAGGTGCAAGCAGGCTGCAACAACCGCCAGCCAACCCCGCGGGTGGCACATGGCATATCTCAGCATGATACAGAAATGAAGGCGAGAACTCAAACAACCTGGCAGCCGGCGAAACAAGAGAAGAATAAAGCTACGGAAAGATCACACAGGAGGAAGACGGAACATACACGCTAATGGGGACCTGTAGAGGCATGGGAACAAAGTGGGTAATCAAGTTGCTAGGAAACATGTCTAACTAAAACCTCAACACTATTTTCTATCTATTATAAACGAAGGTCTTAAGACTAATGTTGTCAAAAATTTGCACAGTCAAACTCCAGGACAGTCAGAATCCCTACAAAATTTCGTAAACCGCAATGCTAGAACACAGTGTCCTAAATATTTGTTAAAAGAATTAAAAGGTGCAGAAAATTTAGTGATTTATTTTATGATCATTTTTCACCGTTATGTACTAACTACTGATTTCCAAACAACAGCACACCTCCGGTGGAAAAGAGAGCGTTTACCATTTAAACGTAATTTAACTGTAACTTATTGTTTACAAACCGACAGTATTTTGGTAACGTCTTCAAGCATCCTTTCTCGGCCAGTGTCACTTCGCGTGGTTTCAGCAGACGGATGTCTCAAGACCTTCAAAAGTGGATGAGTAAGGTGTCGACACAGAAGGCGATCTTCCCGTGGACCCTTCAGTGATACCACCAAATCCTAAATCAGACCGGAAAAAAAATCATCCATCACATTATTCGAAGTTACAGTAGAGACACATGTCACTGCAGCTCGTAAACAGAGCAAATGTCGACCATTGTTTGTTTCGTAAGTGTGGTAACATTAGTATAGGATCGACTGATTCATAAAAATTTATAACGATGTAACTTATGTACTGGAAACAAATTTACCATTCCTACTTTTTAATAGTCCTGTGCGTTGATGCGGATAATTTACAAACACGTTTTTAGAGTGTGATTAACTCCAAATTTCGATCGTAAAACGTCTCATCTTGTCTGCAAATAATGGCAAGGCTTGTCTTCATTTATATTGTAATACTTACAAAGTACCACTTGAAGGCCCAAGCGTAGCTTATTTTTTTCATAACATAGATCGATGTAAGCAATATTGTAACAACTGATGTTTTACTTATTTTGAAGGTTAAGAAACATTTATAAAAAATAAAAAAATACTTCCTGGTAAAATGTATGACTGTACGATGAGCTCGTTATTCATTAACTCCTGAACAATAATTGCTTTCTAAGTCGTAATGTAATTTCTAAATAAAAATTGCCATTCAAATAAGATGGCGATTATTTAGTGGCAAAGCGTGAAAGTAAGAAAACATTATCCTCAGATTCAAGAAGATCTGGCTTTGGTTCCCAACACTGGCCATCCTGATTTTGGTTTTTCCATGGTTCACTGAAATAACTTCATGCCAATGCTGGGATAGTTCATTAAATAAGCCTACTCCTATCCCCCCTCCCCTTTTCCACTCATGTGTACATCTATCAAGGCCTTGTGCTGTTTAAGGGCCCGTAAGGAGAGCAAAATATAATAATACAAAAATGAAAAGGAAAATACAACAAAACAGATCTGCCTGCAAACTTCATTTGCAGTAAGCCAGCTACCGTAAGAAGGGGTGTCTGTGGACACGTGGGGTAATTTTGGGACATTCAAAAAACATTTTTTTTTCGCATAAATGGCTGCTCCAAGTAAAGAAATTTACTTGCTATACATTCAAAATAATGAATTCCTACATTAAATTTAATTACTCACAGCTGACAACCATGGAAAATAAAATATTATCTAAAAATGTCCCACAGAGACCCGACATGTCCAAAGTGGCCTGCACGGTACATAAACAAATGAATGGCAAGGTAGTTTGTTTTAATCAACTTAAGCTTACCAGAGCAGTGAAGGATAACATCACGACAAAAATACAAACTAAGCACAAATTTAGAAACAAATAATGTATTTGCAGGTAAAACCAAATTATAATATTAAGTATTCTTTAGCAGAGGATTTAACAGTAAATACTATTATGCAGCATGTATAATACGTCGATCGTTGGTTTGTATTTTTCTGGTGAGTAAAATATTTTGTATTTTAAGCGTAAATATTTAAAGTGTATCCTCGGAAAAATTCCCATTATTTGTTACCCCATTAATTTAAAAGTAAAAATAATTTTTTCTGTATTCACTCAGTATCAATGAAACAGCCATCATAATCATAAAAACAAGAAATTACCAGCATAATTTATAAGCCTACTTTCCTCAATACAGTTGCAAATTAACCCTGAAAGTTCAAATCGTTTACGTAATTTAAGAATATTAAATAATAATCTTAATTTAGACTTATAATAAATTAAATATACAAAATATAATTCAGCTTTCTATGTAATATACGCGTACTCAGATTGATAACATTGGGGAATACATTTCTGAACTGTCTTTTATCATAAAGATAAAAAATTGCCGCCGCTTTCAAAATATTACCAAAGGACGAAAGAAATACACAAAAGTCCAGTCAACTAACAAAGTCGTACCAAGATTGATGCCCTTCGGAAATATGATTTCTCAAATATGTCATACTATGCTAAAATATCAAAACGACCGCCATTATAATGATATGAACACGAACACATGATAACTAAATACACAAAAGTCAAGTCAGTTTTTGTAAGTATTATATGTGACCTAAGCTAAAAATTTCTACAGATATGTTTAAAAAAATGCATTATATTTCAAAAATATTAACACAAATAGAACGAAAAAAGGTAATCAAAAGCAAGTGGAATTTCCAAGCTGTATATGTGAACCAAGATTATTAAAAATAGGAAAATATAGTCTCATTTATGTCAAACTAAAATAAAACTAACGCATAATTTAAAAAAACTATTAACTCATTATGCATGCGGTGTATGAGTACCAAGTTTGTAGAAATTCTGAAAAAAAAACATTGTTATAAGATGTGGAAAACTATGTTTTGTCTGTACTTAATGTATATCAAATTCCTCTATAGCATCATCCCGTAGGCGGCCTTTCTTTTCAGTCAGTTGTGTAGCACAGGTGCTATAAACTCCTTGAAAAACGTACGGAAGTTAACATCGCACTTTTGATATTAAATTGCATCAGCTGAGTAAAGATGGTTAACACACACTAAACGTCCAAGCCTATCCCTAGCACATTTATCATATTTTATTTCCTTACATACACTTTTAATAGCTTTGTCACACTTTACAGCGTCGGTTTTCACCGCATGTGTTCTATTAGAGGATCATCAATTTGTGCTTTCTGTCCACAATAAAAACTGCCTCGCAAAAACAGAATTTCGTAACTAAGGAACGCAATTTTTAGGAGAATTTGAGACAGATTCTCCATCGGATTCTGAACGTAATTTTCTCTTCAACTGAGCTATGCACGTCTCATCTGTGAACTTTCTCCGGCAATCTGAATGCACATGCTGTCTTTCAGATATATTAATCTGGACCCTCTCTATCGCACGATGCAGAATTTATCCTTATCAAACCCTTTCTTGTTACTTTAACAGTTTGTTTAGATTTCATAGGGTTATTATAATATACAAACGTATCACTGTTCAATTTAGCTACCTTTGTTTCTTATTTTTACAGTCCATTCATCAAATTGTTAACACAGCCCTTAACAATTTTTGTGGCCTGTTCCAACGGTTTTACATATACAAATTATTACCACGTTAGCAACGTTACATATTTACTGTCTTTAGTAGAAACAACACAACATACTTACAGCATATATCAAGCTCGTTACAATCCGTTATAAATTAAATGTCTAATGGAACACTAGGCAAGAGTACAGCACCCCGACACAAAAAAAAAAAACACGAACACTGTCAGCTGTGCTCAGTCACATTTCTGCTAGCTGCATGGCACAAGACTGTGAGTTCATTTTGTTGTTGATGACACCTTAATTCGTTTCTGAACAAAATAAATAATAACAAGACATGTGTCTGAGAAAATAAGTCAGGAACGTGACATTAAACTGAAAACTAATATTCAGAAAAACCCAAACGACACACATGCGTCCACTTTATTTTATTTAAGTTTTTATATTTCACACTTGAAAGGGTTATAACAACAAGACATAAATCCCCATAGTACAAGGGAATGCGGATGAAATCATTCGTACATTGAGTAAGCCTAAACATTCTGGTATTTCCTGCAGTAGACGTAAAAAAATGAAAGCCACGAATAGGGTTTATCCGCAACAAATACCAAAAGTCACATAATAATATTTTACTGGATTTTGTTGAATTATATTTTAATTAGGTAAAACTTTCGGCTCTTTAGCTATGGTCCGACATATTCTGACGTGCGATGCATTCTTTACAGCTTGTTGCCGTTTAAAAATATTAACTTTGACAAATCCCTTATAGTGAAAAGTTCATTACTTTTAAACGGAAAGAAGTAAATTTTTAATGTCATGCGAAATATATTTCTTGTTACCATAGTTTTCGGCATACGATGTGCGGTTTCTTTTTTATTGTATTATGGCATTTATAGAACAAGTTCCGAAAAAAAAAAACAAATATTGATTTATGTGAATTAGTATAAAATTAGAATATATTACGCAAAACACAGCTGTAAGTATCACATACAGAATTTTAAACAGATGAGTTAACCTGAAAACAGGATAAATTACCACTTGTTCCGTAATATTACGACACTACAAGAAACACGAGAAAATACTAAAAGAAATGAAAATCACTAATAATAATTTATTAACCACTACGATTAAACATGTCTTTATTTAACTATAATTAATGGCAAGGATTGAATCTTAAGTATTTTAATTGTTAGAATATGTCACATCAAACCACATTAAACTCAACTATTATCATTATTTAACCCAAAGAACATCTGAAACAAATGTTTTCTGTTAAAAAACTGTATTAAAGACATGGTAGTTTTTAGTTTGTAACGTAGACGATTGACTTATTTGACTTAATGATTTATATTTTACAATTGCATTTCGGCGTTGGTACGACTGCAATTGCTAACGCTCGGTAAGAAGTGAATAGAACCTGTCTAGTGTTAGCCCGTGTTTTATTCTTATAGTAAATTAGAAGATTTTTATTATTCGTTTTAAACCTCTTAATGCTTAAATGTATGTTATCTGTAAGTCAGTAACATTTAATATGTACTCGACGTCACTTCAGTACGTCCCTTATGGTTGAAAAGAGAAAATCTTTTCTCTTACTAGCACTGAAAGCACTTGCTGTCAATCGATTTGTAGTACTAATTCTTTCAAATAAATATTTATAATAAAATAATATTTTGCTGAATTTGCTGAAAAATCCATCACCATCATCGAATATAATTATTTTGCTGATTTTACCACACAGGGACTGCTCAATAACGCGAAGAAAGGTACTTTGACGTGTTATTTGGTTTTAAATTTATGTATTACGAAACTATTACCAGTGTTTTTGTGTTGGTACAGTTTCAGAAGTATAGGAAAATCAGTATAAAATATCCCAGGCACGTCATAAAATGTTATCAACCAATTCTTATCGCTTCAGATAATATTTATTTTCCTGATAACGAACTGAACATTTGAAATAACATTCATGAATATTACAAAAAGTGAAAGCATGTAAATAGGTTTAAATCTGGTTAATTATCTTTAGGGCTTAGCGCGTCCACAAAATATAATTTGTGGTCATTACACATCTGATGAGAACATCCGTGTATATGAAGAGATCTGCCACAGTTTAAGTCATGGACCATTGTGTAGGAATGACTTTTTGTAATTAAGGGTGCTGCCTACCAGGCGCTTCAAATGCGCTGCGATATGTTTATTTGTGAAACTATTCCAAAAATGTACAAACAGAAAAAACACTTCTGACATAAAGGCTGTTGAGCCGGAATTTTTATAGCTAATTATTATGCGTACATGTAGGCATAATTTAGACAAGCCTTCGTGCCAAAAGAATTATCATCAAAACTTATAATTTCGACATTATAGGTTCTCTAAGATACAATTACATTACAATTCGTGTAGTAGGTATCTGGAGAACCAGAAGAGATATTCTGGTAGAACTACTCTAGCACTGTATGTAAACTTTCAATCGTCATTATTCGTCATTTTCGAATTATTTTATCAAATGTGTACCATGCAAAAAAATTATTTTCCTAACAATGTGGGAACATAAACATATCATTCAAATTAAAATGTACACACGCACTAAGTAGATATATTTATATACATTTAAAATAAATTACGAAAATTGCAGGTTTTTGTAGGACTGACACCGAAAAGCTACTACAAGAAGAGTGTTATCTTGGCGCCTGGAAATCCATAAAATCTGGGATGCAACCCGCCACGCACATGGCACCATGATGTCTGGGTATGTCTGGCAGGTATGGGAGATGCAAAGCAAAGTGGCTGACATCTGGTGGTGAACTTCTGAACCTTCGAAATGGTGATACAGACTGCAGACGCTATATTGTACACGTGTGTAGCGAAGCAATTTAAAGGCTATAAATAAATACTACGTGGCAATAATACTGTTCTTCGTTGTAAATATAAAACTGTTTTATTAAAAATATGTTCCTATATGTATATAAAGAGCACTGTCAATAGGTAACAATGTAAAAATATCGTTACGAGTGTTGACATTTTTACACATCGCAACTTCTGCCAAACTAATTGTATTTATAATTATTACAAACAGTATTCTCTGAACTAATTCTGTATTACCTATTTGTATTTTCTTTTCCAATTTCCGTATGTATTGTAGTAAATACGTTGCTTTCATTAAAGCTGATTTATTTAGAGCTAACGAGGTTAGGCCTAACACTGTTCATTTACTGAATACTAAATTGTTGAAATGATATAGTCGTAGACGTGTCTATGCATTTGTAAGCGTTAAAATACAAAGTTAGCATGCGTGTCTTATTATGAATAATATTCCGTTTTGAAAAGTATATTATTTTCCTACAAAAAAATGTTTCAAAAATTTTTCCGGAACTACGTTTGCAGAACGTTTCTTAAATATCTAGTAACGTGAAAATTACAAACTCATTATATCCCTTTTTTATACTAAGAATTACTGTACTTGCAATAACGACAATATTAATACATGTTGTAACAACAGCATGAACTAACCTTTAAGAATTATGTAACCTATACATATTCTGAACGGACAGTTTTCGTGTGCACAAATTTTAATCAATTATGTAGTTTTCTAAAATGATTATACTCCATTTTTTCTTATAAATTGTAGTTTGGGCATAACAAAATCGTTTACGCTACACTCTCTCCATACGACTTTATTCCGCGCGTCGCTTCTAATGCACACTTCAATGAATAATGTGAGATATATTAAACCATTGACTACAAACTGTGAGCCCTAGACAGTTGCAATAAGAGGACCATTTTTCATTACAAAGCTCGCATTACTCAATAAAACATCGTCAAATGTTCCTCTATCCCGATGGCACAAACGTTTAGTCCACTTAAAGGGTGGCCACCCCTGTTCTTTTAGTAATGACTGAAGGTATCAACCAGCATTTTATGTGGGTTTGAAGACTATTATAACACAAATCAATGTTCAGAGTATTGTCGTTTTACATAATTATGTTTCCTATATTTAAAATAAATACGGTTTTCAAATTCGATATTCTGCGGCTCATTACTCCCACAATAATACACTTAGGTACAAAGTGTCTACATATGTCCTACTTTATTTTCCATAAGGAATTATCTCCCTGCGTTTGTACCTGTAGTTCAGGACCATCCTGTATAGCGACGTAATTTTGTTTAGGATTGATGATTACTCAAATACCTGAAAAGAAATTTCATGAATTTTCGAAATTCGCCACCTAAGGAGGTCAAATTGGGTGAAAAGTGGTGAGAAGTGTTTTCAAATTATCGCTGATATATCTTGAACCCAGCGAGCTAACGTTGTGTTTTTCACGTCCACGAGACACCAATAAAGTATTCTAAAACGTGATTCAAGGGTTTTTCGAAATTTACTCTCTTAGGTGGTGAAAAGACCTTGAATGTGTTTTAGATAAATCCTCGATATCTATCGAACCTGTCGAGATATACTATTAATTTTTGCTTCAGGATGATGATTACAGAAATTATCGCAAAACCGGTTTTATGATTTTTCGAAATTCGGTTTCTCAATACTGTGCAGGGGTGATAATGTGTTTTTTTTTGTGAATGGTCGATATTTATTCGACTGAACGTGCTAGCGATGTGATTTACACTTCAATTGGATATTTAATACGAATGTCTAAGAAGTGAATTTAAAATATTTCGAAATTCGACACCCAAAAGGGCGAAAAAGCACAAAATCAGTTTTTCATCAACTCACGATATCTATCTAACCAGTAGCGTTATTGAGGCGTTATTCGCGTCAGAGTGATACTTACGTAAGTTTTTAAAAATATATATAGGTCTATGTGTGTGTAAGTTTCTTTACTTTATAAGAAAACGTGATTATTAATAATAAAACTAAGTGGGTCAACATTCAAGGCAGACGATCCGAAATGCAGGAACGAGCAGCGAGAAACAACCTATACACAGGAGTTTCACTCTACAGTAACCTATCGAGACGTGGTGTTGTACAACCTCTATGAGCCCAGGGCACAAATATTTTATTTTTTTAAATTATTATACTTGAAGACTCAAGTGCCCATCTTGTGTACAAAGAGGTTTTTCAATTAAGGTAAATATTATCAGTTACGAATTATATTCGCGAGCAAAGCGGCGGGGGACTGCTAGTTCTATATATTCCTTAAAATTCTAAACGGTGAAAATTTAGTTAAGGATCATTTATTACAATTTTAGCTATAATATCTTTCTAATTTATTTAGGTTCCTCGTCCCAACCTTTGTCGTGTTTTTCCCTCCCTCCCACGTATATTCGCGAATGCTTATGTTTTTTGTAATAAATCTTCGCATGGCACGCACAATTGACACAAAAAAAGTTTTAATAAATTTTTCAGAGTCCTGTTTTTCACCCTGCCCTATTTCCCTCTCCACTCTCTTTTGTTTTTTAGATTGGAAACCATAATGGCTTCATCACAATCGGATTAATGGTTTAGGAATGCATACTTTTACAAACATTTATTTTCAAATCATATAATAGTATTCGAAAAATACTTGGCAGATTTACTTCTATGAGCACGTTTGCTGTAGTAAGCTTAAATTGTGTAGAGGCTTTTAGTATTCCACGGCCCACGAATGTAGGGGCCTGTCGCTGCGGAAATCGTTATTTTTAATGTTATGTAATTGATGACCTGTTGCTCATGAAGTATTTTGCGCCATATTGCAGGGGTATGTTGCCAAGAGGATCATATTTTGCCTCAGTTTATTTGTACTGCAGTTTGATAATTAGTTTACAGTACGCCTCGTTTGGAACTGTAATATGAGTCATACAAATTTTGATTTTCAAATTCTCTTAAAAGAACAAAGACCAAGAATTATAACTGTCTATAACTGAAACTGCGGATATTAATATAACTTCTAACTTCAGTTTTTTATATTGAGATGTAGAACATATTTTTAACATTAAAAATTTTCTGAATTTCTCACACAATTCAGTCCAATATGCACCCTGTAAACTACATCGTAATGATAAACTCATACCGACATTCAGCAGATACACTTAAATTTACTTCGCAGGACTAATAAACGTTAGTAAGCCGTTACAGAGACATATTTCCTACTGATACTTTTGGGAATGTTAGAATAACTTTGTAGTAATTAAAATTCATACTAACTCGTCATTTAATTTAAATTAAGGATGTCTCTTATTTTCGTAAGCAGTTAGTTGATACAAAATAAGTATTGTTTTTCAGTTATAATTGTTTGACTACTTTAGATTAATTTTCAGACACCAAAGTATTTTCTGTTCGTGTAACTATGCCATTCTTGTACTTCTTCAAGCCACCGGAAGTCAAAAATTTGAAACTATTAGAAACTGTGGAAGAAAAAATTTAATTTTATGTAATTTCGAATACCTGCAGAAACAAGCGGGGGTCACATTCACATTATCATAAGCATATGCATGTAAGTCATTGTACTTAGAAAGGAAAATTAATAATCATCGATAACATATTAAAATGATTAAATTACGTTTCTAAGGAAAGTGTTGTTGTGTTATGTGACAGAAAATATGATTGAATTTTAGTATAAATACCTAGCAAAGTTCATCAGAAATCTGTGGTGAGTCGCTGTATGTAAATAGGAAGAATGTTGCCCGACCTTAATCTGTGACATGGAGAAGGCGTGAAAAATTCTGTATACTAAACTCATTTCACAGTAGATGGTATTTGTATAGTTTAATGCATTATCAGGAATCTAACTATACAATTTCATTTTAAAAGCATTTCTTTAAAAGGCACATTTCACGACACAGAAAAATTACATCAACTGAGAAACGCGATAAAAAAATTTGCATACTATGTCACAAAATATTTTGGACACCTCGTAAAGTCAAACAGATATGTGTTGCTGAAGTGAAATATAGAACATTAATTCGGTGTCTTGCACGTTACAAGTTACGAGGCTTTTCGTGCATGTTATGTCTAGCAATATTTTAAAACTAATACTTGTTCATCACAGCTGTTCCTTCTCTACTGTGTTAAACATTACCGTAACATGAAATCTAAACTTCGGAAGCATGATAAGTCGACTCACTGGTGTTTCAAATTTAGGATTAAATCTCGAGTTTTATGACAAAATGAGAATCGTGTATGCAGTATAGACTTTAAACAGGGCAGCCTCAGTTTCGTTTGTAAATATGGCTTGGTACAAACAGCTGCGATCTGTTGAAGAGCAGAGGAATTAAATTGCACCGAAAATTACAAGATTCTAGTAAAAAATGTTGACTCTATTTACAATTTTAACGCAGACCCGAAAATAAGTATTACATTTTAATCAATGTAAAATTTAAAATTTTTTTATCAAATATTATTTTCTAATAATGTTCTATTATTATACAAAATGAAATGATCCAATCAACTATATATACTCATCAATGAACAGCTTAATCTGTTCGACCAAGGACATGCCATTTTGAGGTGGCTTTTTCTTGCGCTGTAGGCGCCACTAAAAACGGAGTTATCGAAATTCGAAAATTAAAATGTGTTTTCAATCATTCCTCGATTTTTTTTTATATCAGTTCAGATATCGAGTTAATATTTGCTTCAGAGTGAACCCTGCGTAAATACTAAAGAAACTTTTTAACGATTTTTTCAAAATTCAACTTAGAGGTTAAAAAACTGAATGTATTTTCATTTAATCCTCTACTTCACTTGAACCAATTGAGGTATCGGGATAATTTCCGCATTAAAATTATGCTGACGCAAAAATATATAGAAATTCGATAGTTAACGGAGTAAAAACTCTTAATATGCTATTTAAGTAAATGGTCCAAATGTCTTAAACCTGATTAAATAACGATGCATATTATGTATTTAATGACTGTCTGTTCTGAAACAAAACGTTCCTATGCCGCTCTCGTGGCCTTGAAAAGACTTATTACGACGGGGATAATTTAGTTTGTTCGTAAACCGGGTGGTGCAGAACACCCATAGGGAGTATGGATATAGAGCAATTAAATTAATTACTGATTTCCAACCTATATGCATAAAGATAGTGGTCACAACTATGATGCCAAGATAGTTTGGGTGGGGACGAAATAATGATACAAGTGCCTTGCACGGAAATTTAAGGTAAGTGGACTTTACGTCTCGTCAACAGCGAAGTCATTAAAGCCGATGACAAACAACATAGTACAATGACAGGAGCATGGAAAGGAGTCCAATATGGCCTTTGTTAAGGAAATATTCCACTATTCGTCTGGAGCGGTTTCGGAAAATCGTGTAAAACCGAAATCAGGATGGCCGGAGGAGGTGACATGCAGTTCACGTATAGTGTCAATTTTTTTAAAAATAAATTTGTAAAGTTTTTTACTATGTAAAATTGTAGGCATTCAGTCTGTATCAGTTTTACATCGTATAAGTCGCTTGTTTCTGACTAAGGCCTGGAAGATGATATTGGTAGGACGTCCAGATCCTCCGCATGTGCATTCCTGAGGCCACTCGACTCCACCTCTCAACTAGTGGTTTCAAACAGTTAGCTTTGCATGTACTTTATTATTTTCAGGTAAGCATATGCCACTAGCATAGCCTAATATAATGTAGGCCTACTGTCATAAGATTTTGTCTTTCAACAAAATAGTAATTTTTTTTTATATTTTAATGAATCCGTACTAAAACATTGTTTGCATGGCTACGAAGAAAAAAATTGTGACTTTTGAAATTGAACAGTTTATTATGAATTGAATAAACCTTTTTAAATGTACTTATTCTTCTGTTTCGGTGACAAGGTGCAAGACTTAAAATGTTTTTACAAATAAATGAATAAAATTAACTTATGTACTAAAAATCAAACGTCGCAAGTAAAGACATGTGAATTGTTTGTTTAAAGTTAGCAAAAGGAAAACCATATCTTTCCTGTACAAAGCTTTGGTGCTTTACCTGTAATATACACAAAACCCACAATATGTGCGTGACTCAACCAAAAATTATATTAATGAACATTTTTGATGACAAATAAATTATCTCGTAGTTCAGCAAACACTAATCGCAACTATACATACTACAATAAATACTCATATGTATTTCCCTGTTATGAAGTTAAACGTGCCTGTTTTATGGTATCGTCAACATCTTGGTTTACTTCAGTGACTAATACGGTATCAACTAAGCTAGAAAATTTCAAGAAAAAAATAATTTTTCTCATTTTACACAAACTTGTTTCTGAATTTACAAATAACAATTCGAACCGAGGGATGTTTGAGTTACGAACAACTTTAGTAATTCCGATGTTATATAGCCTTTGCTCTGGAATGTGGTAATACAATTTGAGTCTGTACAGTAAGAGGGTGCCTAGACAAGAGCTGGAGAACACCTTGATACACAGTTTCAAAAATCTAGACGAAAAAAATTAGACGTATGTATTATCCTAGAAAGATGCAACAGACATAAGCGCTGGACACTTCATGCAAGTGGTACCTGCCAGCCGATACAGGTCATATTATATGACGCACAAAAATATATAAATAAAGTATAGTAATAATCAAGGAGAACTACAACAAAAATCTAATACAATATGCATAGATCTGTCTTAAGGGGAAAGTAGTGTCGAAAATTTGGATTAACGTATTTTTCAACAAAATTCTTGTTTAACATTCATTTCAAAAGTTCAATTCGTTAGAGCATAAAAATTAACTGTCAAAATTTCTGACGTCATGGCATCTTAAACCGTCCACAGTAAGTAACTATTACTCTAATTCGGACGTTCCTACATTGTAGACTAACAACGGTATCCATCAATACTAACTTAAAATAACTCAAAGTCTTACTCCGTGAATTATCGTAGCCAAAATTCTAAAAATGAGACTTAAATACGTATTAATCCTAAAAACTGATAAAATTTGACTGGAAAGTTGTCCTTTCCGCGAAACATATTTATGACTTTGCTGAGTAACCTAACATTAAATAAAAAATTATATTTGAAACTTGATAGCTTAGCGCAAAATGTAACCGGAATAATGTTAAATAAAGGAACAATGTGGTGGCCATTAGTCTAAAAAAAAAAAAAAGATTGAACATAAACATTTAAACTTAAATTTAGGGTCCGCGGTGGCCGAGAGGTCAGACCTCTCGCCTCCCACCAAGGCGATCCGGGTTCGATTCCCGGCGGGTTCGATCCCCAGATTTTCGCATGTGGGAATCGTGCCGGCGATGCCGCTAGTCGGCGGGTTTTCTCGGGGATTTCCCGTTTCCCCCGCCAATTGATTCTGGCAGTGCTCCATACTCACCTCATGTCACTCCTCACCAGCGCTAAAGACCTCTATGTTAAGCGCTGACCATAATCTCTCACTCACCCCAAACTTAAATTTACAATAAAGTAAACACAACACAAATTTAATGTATACGACGACAAAACTGAGCAAATAAACTGTAATTTATTACACGAAAACATACCAGGATGGCAAAGGATGGAATACTGCTCAAATACGTCACAAATTACAGTCAATGTGGAATGAAAACGATCCACAAATCCACAAATATGTTAAACACACACAATTACAATTCTGAGACCGTTTATAGGTCATCGCATCGTCAACTACGACAATTGCAGGATGTGCGGTGACCAGCAGTGACTATACACAACACTGAGTTGTCTTGAGGAATCATTTGACTTGTATGGTCAGGAACACTCCACAGCCAGTAACGTACAAGAGGCAAGGTAGGAATTATCCTATAATTAGAGCCACGATTTTATGGCGAAAAGATGTTTGCAACATTTGGTTTCAATGAGTAATGTGCGTATCTGCAGATCTGCTGCATCGTCTGTGATTGGATGAATTTACTCTCACTTGCCGTGGCAAATTACAGACGTACGGAGTCACAATAATCTTGTTATGATTGGTGCAGTCTAATGAGGGATGTGTCACGCTGCCAGTATTCATGAATAGAGCCACGATTTTATGGCGAAAAGATTTTTACCGCACTTTGTTTCAGTATCTCCTGTGCACTCGGCAGGTCTGCTTCATGATTATTGGCAGCGTGTCTTTGTTCAGACACATCCCTCATTTGACTGCACTAATCATAATAAGATTATTGGGACTCCGTACGTCTGTGGTTTACCAAGGCAAGTGAGAGTAAAATCATCCAATCACAGACGATGTAGCAGAGCTGCAGGTGTGCACATGACGCATTGGAACCAAATGTTGCAAAAATCTTTTCGCCATAAAATCGTGGCTCTATTCATGAAGCAGAACTGCCGATGTGCACGCGAGACACTGAAACAAAGTGGGGCAAAAATCTTTTCGCGACAAAATCGTGGCCCTACCAATAATATATATACCTTGGTCTCTGCAACAACACAACTGCTCAAAGTGTATATTTACTGCTAATACCGAACGTCTTGTTACACAGCCACGCTACGCCACTGGAACGATGTCAACAATAACAGTGCGTATTACGAGTACAGCATGTATTAGCTAAAACACAATTTGACTTACAGTAATAGTAGTCAAATTGTTAAATAATAAATATAATTGAAATAAAGTAAACTGTTACTAAATCAACATACAATGAAAACGCTTTACAGGAAAAGTACGAAGAGACGACCACTCACACGTCATTGCAGAGCTGGCGGCGACCAAAGACGGATGTCTGAACACACCGCAACAAACCGGGAGTATGGCGAACGCTATTGCACGTGGCCTGTATTCTTGGAAACAACTTATCCCGTTGCTGTGCTTATACGATGCTTTTGACGTTGTCCCACAAGTGAAAATCCAAAGGATTGAAGTCTGGTGACCGAGGTGGCCAGTCTTACAGACCATCTCTACCGATCTACTTGTTTGGGTACGTAGTGTTGCGGTGGTTCCTAGCTATCATGTTATAAGGTTTTAATGTGATGGTGCTCCGTCGTGATGGAACCACTAGTCTTGGGTGGATGTTGAGTGGCACGTCTTCCAACAGTATGGGTAGGAAGTTTTTCAGGAAATATTTGTAGGTCGCGCCAGTCAGGCATTCTTGCCCTCAGATTTTAATGATATAGAATTTGATTCTTACATGATTAATCAAGAAAATATAAACAATTTACGTTTAGCACACGAGACCTTACCAAATAGTCGTTTACACTACCAACCTAGACACTGATGGAAAAACGATGTTGTTAGTTTCTGCTTCTCGTGGAGCATGACTTCTTGTCGTCCCACACACGGCTGTTACTTTAATTGAACACTCCCTCGCGCAGGTTGAACATGCCTCGTCTGTGAAAAGAATTGAGCAAACTAACCGCGGATTTTCTTTGTTATGATACATAAGCCACTACAAGTATTCTAACTGTTTAAGGTATTCGTTGGGGTCACAGCCCTGGATAGCTTGTACTTTGTAGGGATGTAGCTGTTGTTCATGTAATACATACAGCACAGTATTGTGGGAAGCGTTGACCTCTCGGCCAATGCCTCATGCGCTGGTACGAGGATACAATTCAACATTTGCAGGACATTCTCGTTGGACCGTGCTGTACGAACACCTATCGATATTCTTGTGCTGTCCATTTGCACCTCAGATGTGCCCCTCTCTTGCAGACGTCGATCGAGAGCTGAAAATGTAGTGAGATGTGGACAACGACGATTCGATGGACAGGCTTGGTAAACGCGTTAAGCTTCCCTGCTTTTGCCACAAGCTTTTCATATGTAAAATGCATATCCGTCAACTCTAGCCACGAATATCGCTGCGTGAGTACTTGTGAACGTTTAACAGACTGCTCAAGTTGTGGAAATGTACGGACAAGGCTGATTACACGCGAGCGTATTTTATGGTCACAGAAAGTGTTCGAGTTTGGCAACTATGGCTGGTCAGTTGTTGCATATGTATTGATATACGGACAACGTTCAGACATTTACACGCGATCGTTTGTTCGACCACAGGAATACTGCAGAGGGCGAGCAGTGATATGTCCCCGTCACCGACTGCAGCGTTTTACTTAACACACGAACCACACGCCAACTACTAGTGGCATCGCGGCTCTCTGGACAGGTTAGCTCAGGCAAAACCTGCATTATGGAAATTTCTGCGACGCATACAGTAACGGAACAAAAATTATGAAAGCATGAGAACAAGTGTGTGAATTCTTCCACGCCAATTTCCTAAGACTGAATTCCAAGACAAAGAATGAAATAGAAAAGATCATGTATTTTGCGTTATTACTAAAAAATGGAACACACATTACGATTTAAGAATGTATTGTAGTTTTGTTGTAACATTCATACGTAACAGATTAAGAGTTCATGTTACAGAGGAAAAAATTACACAATTGTTGAAAGGATGCCTTATATTGGTGTAAAATAGTCCAATTTTAAACTAACGATATACATACATAACACTGTATGAATTATGTTGTTATACATTTTAAGTGGAATCGCAAGATACTGTACTTGATGTCACCAATGTAACTTCTTCACGAAAACAATCACATTTAAGTTGTGTTATTTTTATGATATTTGTAAAGGCGTCCATGCCTACTTTAGCATCTAATATTTAATAGAATATATTGTTCCAATGAACTCAATCAAGTCAGAAGTTGGTACCCATTCAATAAATCAGTCCACTCCAACCAGCTCTCTTCCTTGCAACCATGGGATGGACAAAGGACATCTACCTCTGTTGCAGACCAAGTAGGCCAACAAGAAGTAAACTACGGAGAAGTTTAGTAAATACCAGCTCCACCATGCAGGAAATAACAGGAAAGAGCACCTAGAAAGGGTGGAGTAATTAATAAATAGTTCCTTGAAGAACTTACAGCGAAGAACGAATGCAAGATGATGATAATTTTTTTACAACGTCGTTGGTGAACGATCTTAACAAAATTCACGGTGACATATAGATCCAATGAAAAATGTGAAATTATTCAGGTGCAAAAGAAGTGCAGAATACAATGTGCTGGGGTTTCTCGTACCCCGTACTTCCTTACTCCTCCACATAATTACTACAGTCATGTCTCTTATGTTGGCCACACAATCTACTAGTCAGGTAACACCATCTGGCACCACATAACAAGACAGTGACTCTTCGTACTTAATTTCATGTCTTCCTCCTTCACACTATTGTAGTCATACTACCTCACACGTTTCCTTCATAACAACTCCATTAACTGGAATTGACTCTCCTAGCCATCCCAATTCACGCGGCACCTTTCCTTCGCCTCATTCAATACCGAGTTGTACTGCAGAAGAATCACAACCAGAAATTGAGGACTTTCTCTAAGTTACATGATGAACATGAGATTATTTACTATCCGCATGTATTTGTAAAATGTTTCTAATACTGCTGTAGAATAAATATTTATCGCAGAGCACAGCGAGTCTTTCATACTGTGGTGAAATTGCTCTTCTAATGTTCATGTTACGTCACTTTACACGTCCCCATACTTTTTCTAGCAATGTGTCGAGCTGTGATATGGATATTATGGAATAATTAAATACCTATCTTCATTTGCGCAAAGCTCATGATACGAACTATGGAATTCTTCATACTTTAAACGCTGTTGTACTACCGGACAGTGGCGTATCGTAGTCGTATTCCAAGGCATGCGGTGCTAAGCAGTGACTTCACTCAAGACTGAGATGTCTATGGACCCATTAGACTTGCAGGAGCAGGTACACTCTTCTTCCAGTAGCGTGCAAGAGGCAAGTAACATATTGTCTAGTAATACACATCTGTCTACACAACACATATTTATTGGATATAACAGCTAGACACACTGAGTCCACGTACTTAAATTGTATAGTCGGAGCTTATACTGCATGCCTTGGAACAAGATCACGGTACGCCACTGTTACCGGATGTGCCCAGTATCTCCGAACTCTCCTCATTCTACGGCGAAAGTGTAACAAAAGGAGTGTTTCCTCGTCGGGATTGATATTGGTACTGAGCCAAAACTATATATGTGGTCAAAGTGAGCCACTTTATACAGCACCTTGGACTAAGCTGCAACTTCATCTCTTCCACTTGCAGTCGTCATTACAGGCGGTTTGAAACACGCAAAAACCACATTTCGACCACACTCTGCAGCCAGAATCAACCACAAAAAAAAACCGCTCGTGCGTAAGTAGACTGATAAAGCGAACGTGCAGCAGTTTGAAGGTAGTGTTAGATGGTATGAACGGTTATGTGACTGCACAATGCGACAACAACCAATACAATCAAATCAGCTGCGTGTTATCTTAACACATGCTGTTATTGTTGACACCATTCATATTCAAAGCCGTGGATGTGCTCTACTCACACAAACACATGGGGCGGTAGGCGAGCGCCTTAAGTCGCTGCCCTCCACTTACTTCCCTTACTTCTTCGCCTCACCACATTATCGATAAGGTGAAGTGTGGGCGGGACGTGATCCAGATAATCAAGACAAGAAATGCCGAGATAAGCACTCGCCTTCGATAACGGACGCGAAGTATCGGTGATTGAACGGGTGGCCCTCAGTTTGTGGCCGAGCTACGAAGTAATAATCTGCTCTGCAGTGTTGCCGGCTAGCGCGGGAAATGTTACCGCCCTCGGACAGGAAGATGTCGAGGAGTTGGTGCTTCGCCAGGCACACGACGTTAGCAGCTGTGCTACTCGTCGTCTCTGGCCTGAGGACAGCGACGTGTGAGTATTAGTGAATACTTCTAGTGTTTTAGGCTTCTGATAACACTATAAGGTGGTTCGGAATAAAGTGAGCACTAAAGAAGAAAAGACCTGCTAAATTTATATTTTCAGCCAATTCGTATCTTTCCACGCGTATAGGCTAACGACGGGAAATGTCTAGCTTCTCCTTGCGCGTGTTAAATAAACTATGCAGTCAGTAGGAACCTATGTAGTTTCATAAACAAAAACTTTGTTAATCATATTAAATTCAAGTATGTCGACTTCAGTTGATTTTATTTTAGCATTGATGAATTAAAATAGGAAAATACAAGGAACTACATTCGGAAATACGCTGCCAACCATACGGGTAGTGAAGCAACTGTGGTTAATCTTGAATACAATGCAGTCACGGCTAGTGATATTTTTCAAAGGTACAATATTTAGTACTCACTTTATCCCGAACGACCTATATCTAAATACGTCGCCGTGCGGTGACCTTCTGCCCAGACCACCGATCTGTGCTCAGAGCATTGGCAGGTGGACGCTTCGTCGAAAATTGCTCATCGAGCGTCAGTTGTGCCTTGAATAGTATTCAAAGAAACTTACACTTGTGTATTATCATTTCTGTCACTCCACTAGTATTTAATGCTTTCTTATGGTGAAAAACCGTGTTTCGCGGCTCTTTTAAGTGTGGAAATCTTGGTGCCAAAATTTTAAATTTATTAACGTTTACAATACATAGTTATATTTTTAGTATAAGGTCGTAAATGATAGGATCTAAAATGAATGTCATATAAACACGAACTAACGATGAACTGCTGTTATAGGCTAGGATGAGACGTGATTCGGGTTATTCGGCCTAATCACTTCCGCACATCCAGGCATCGAACACGAAAAATACGTCCCACAAGACGGTCACCTTAACTTTGCGTTTGAAATACGTTTAACCGGTCCTGAAATGAAGGTTATCGACCAGTTAACTTACGTTTAGAGACACTGGAAAATCGCGAAAATGTTTAGCATAGTCTCCAATAAACTACAGTATATTAACCGTGACACGTGTGAACAGTTTTGGGACAAATCACACACGCTGTGTATTCAAGCTGTACCGTTCTAACTGGGTTTGTTGAAGAGAGAAACAATGCTTCAAATAAACCATAGCCAATATAGATACAAAACATTATGTGTTATATACATCAAGTTGGAGCCTAGCAAACACTCAACTATTCCCGCGATTTTCCAGTGTCTCTAGGAATGTTCTATTTGTCAAAATGTTTCACTTTTGGCAATTCTTGCACTCTTACGGAAACTTAAGTTAATAATGTCAAGTGACAGACAATATTTCGCGTGGGTAAAATGGCTCTCTCCTCCTTCTGGGTTACTTCAGCGTGGACAGAAGTAGTTTTTCCCTTCCCTTCTACTCTGCAAGGATTTTGGCGCCAATGCTTATCCTACAAAACTCTGTTTAAGGCACAAAAGTCTTCAACTAATTGCCTTTTCAAATTCACGGGCGTGTCAAGCGTGCACCTAAAAGAAGTTACATTTTAAATGATAGTATTTATTTTATTGTGACAAATGTAAGACATGCTTTTGAATTTGTTCAGAAAATGTTTCAATTTAGTGAACATACGTGCGAGTTTTTAGAATGGCACGCTACGAGTTCCCGCATGTACAGTCGAAACCACAATCTCTTCACTGGTAGGAATTAGTTTTCGGATAACTCATAACATAATAATTTTGTTCTTTTTTAATACGAAACAACGATTTCCTTTATGACTTTTTTTATGACTACCCGCAAAACCTAAGAACAAAATCATTCTTGTTCTTGTGATGTCGGGAAACCATGGTAAACCGAAATCATATTGACCGGAGCAAAGAATCAAAACACGGGATTTCCAGAATGCGTGTCTAACGTGGCTGTTATATTCACATGTGCAAGGGAAGATGGAACATTAGGATGACTCCTCATAAGATTAGATCCACTCATATTCCTCCAAGGCAGACACACCACGCAACCTGCAGGTTACTTTAGCACTTGAGGTAAGAACTATTACCTGTGTGACCAAAAATATTCTTCAGCAAAAAAACAAAACTACTAGCAGTTTCGTGTGGGACACTAGGGCAATTATGAAAATAATTATCAAGTTAATGAGATATAAGGTGCACGCGATACACTGCGGGAACATTTATGAGAAAATAAAATGTATTGGCTGTTTTCCTTCACAAATTGCAGCACACCTCTCTTGGTGAGATTCCAGGAGACAAAGGAATTTTTGTTTTGAGAGTTAATCCTAATATGTAATTTTCTTTGACACAACTGAAGCTATCAGACACGTTGGACTCACATTCCGGAAAACCCGAGCTCGATTTCCGGCACCGGCCATTCACATTTCGGTTTTCCATAGTTTCTCGATATCGCTCAAGGCGAATGTGGGATGGTCGGTTAAAAAAGGTCATGACCGATTCGTCTCTCATTTCCTGTTATTGTGTTAACTGATTTGTTTGTGTATCTAATAATCTCACGTAAAACACTAAGAAAGTTCAGTGTTGAAGCATAATCGGTCTTGCGGAATGTATAGTGGAGAGAACATTATGGCTTGTTCGCTAGTATTTACCATGTTTGCCCTACGGTACCTTTATAAACGGCAGGCCTATGTGTTGATGTGTGCTAGCAGTCAAGTTTCAAGACAGATCCTGCATACTAGGTTCTCATTTTGTGACGGTCTACCTCGCCATGCATTATAGGATAAATATTTATAAAAGCTTTTCTGTATATATGCATGCAGAGAGAAATGTAAAACAAACACAGAAGGTAGACAGATGAGGATTGATAGGGAGATACAGAAATTTCACTCTGGTTAGCATTTTGTGATTTTCAATTACCAACAGCAATATGACTTTGCACAAGAGGAATTTTTCCACAGTGTTTAAATGGCAGAAACGTCGTGTGATTCGTGGGAGCTAGATGATGCAGTTGCGATTCTGTTAATGAAAAGTACCCACCGAAGCCAATACACACCTACATTACAGTTCTCTTGATCGCATTGCAAATGGATGACGTGTCAGATATCTGTCACTTTTATCAAATGAATCAGGCTGTTGGCCTTTGTCATGAATTGCTTTCGTGCGCAGCCAGAATCGCGTTATCAGAGAAAGTGAGCTTGAGAAGTTGGCGTGCAAACAATAGCTAACGATTCGGTTAAAAAATTTTTTTTTCTTCGACGTTAAAGTATATACATTTTAAAAATTTAATTTAACTTCTTTTTTATATTTAATACGTGAGATTTCAATTACTTTACTATAGCCAACCGCTTCTTTTTTGTTTCTATAATTGTACAAGACTAGTGTTCTTCTTCTAGTATTTGCTTCCATTTGATTCATAGTGGTGTATGTCACAATTATTTAGTAGTGTCGTTTTTATTCATATTATTCACATTTTCCAAGAGAATATTCTGTAACAAATATTTCACTCTTAACTGAATTTCTGCATACCATTTGAGTATCGCAAGAATGTACGGTATTTTGCACGTGATTACAAAAAATTGTTTGCGAGGTAACTATTTTAACTGACCTACACCACTATAAATCCAATCCCCTCGTATGTATACATGTATATATTTGTATTGAAAATGAAGTGCCCCACTCGTTCATCAACGCACAGCCCAAACCGCTTGACTTAGAAACGTGAAATTTTCAGCTTAGCTTTCCCTCACGTTGTAGGCATCAACTAAGGAAGGATTTTTCGAAAATCGAAGATTAAATTGGTGAAAATGGGCAAAACGTTTTTTCGCGAAATTTTCGATAACTCTCTAACCTGATGATATATTGTTAATATTTTTACTTCAAAACATTGCCTAAGCAAATGCATATTTCATAATTTTTCGATTTTTCGAAAATCGGAAGTTAAGGAGGTGAAAACCCGTTAAATGTTTTTTTCAATAAATCCTCTATTTCTCTTAAACCACTTAAGATATTGAGGTGATATTTACATCAGAATTGTGCTTATGTAAATGTATAAAAAGCAGTTTCAGGATTTTTTCAAAATTCGTCCTTGAAAGCCAGTAAAAAATGAAACGGGTTTTCATTTAATCATCCATATCTCCTGGACCATTTGATATATCAAGGTGATTTTTGCTTTAAAATGAAGCTTACGTAAATACCTAAAAAGTAATTTCAGGATACATGCTCTTTTCTTTAAAATGCGTACGTAAATATATGCAAACCAATCTACGATAATTCGCAAATTAATTATATACAGATAATATTGTAACACAATCAATTAATACGTAACGGACGACTTGAAATGAGGCGGAGCTCCAGTCTGGTGTGGGATACAATGCCTGCCTCCATGGATACCGTAACCGAACATAACCTTCATACAGGCTTTTAGCTTCACATGTCCAGGATGAGATGTATGTAAAGAAAAATGATTAATTGTTTGGAATTTGCCTCTTTTTCAGGTAAACGTTGATCTTATGCATTTACGTATCTTAACCACGAAATGAAACTAATATATTTTACACTTGCGTGCAAGTCTATAAGTGCACAAAATTTTTGGTTTCTGCCATCACCAACCAACAAATCAGCATGTTCGCAAATGAGCTTTGTTCCCCACAGTGTGACGTCAGATAGCGTGTACTTCAAGTCGTTCATTTAAAAGTTAGTTACTCTTTTACATGCTCCTTTCTATAGTTTCTATAGTACACGCAAGCGAAGCCACAACAGGACAGCTAGTGTGTGTGGATATGTGTGTGTATATATAAATATATATACATAAATAAATAAATATATATATATATATATATATATCGTGCCACAGTGTTTGTTTCCATACTCCTCCGAAACGGCTTAACCGATTTCAATGGAATTTTGTATATTCATTCGGTAGGTCTGTGAATAGGTTTTTATCTTTTATGTTCTATTGTTTAGTAAATATTTTTAATTTAATAATTTTAGGACCCGGTCGATAACTGTGTAAGTGATAATTGATCAGTTATCCCTACGAGCTGATACCAGTCTATCCCCACCAGGTATCTCTGCTGTATTATTATTATTTATTAATTTCTTTATTGTTAGATCTCTTCCACTTATATACCACATCCTTACACACTTACAATAAGTTATTTATGTGACAAAACAACGTTTGTCGGGGCAGCTAGTGTGTGTATGCATATGTATATATATGTATATATATATATATATATATATATATATATATATATATATACATACATATAAAACCAAAGAGTAATCAACTTAAATTATTTTTATTCTCATTTTATTATTACGTGTACAAAAGTATAGCATGCTTAATAAATTGATGTTAGTTATTTTATAGGCTAGTTTGTCTATTTTGCATACATTCACTTTGTTCCAAAAACTATTCGGTAGAATTTGTATACGAAAACGTACTGTGATTTTGATATGATTATGATGTAATCTTAGTTATGCTTAATAAAATCCTTGTAACTTACAAACAAATTACTTCACAAAAAAAAATCGCCGTGTAACTAGATTTACATTAACAAAACTAAATATGTTTAAATCGTACAAAAAATTTGATTTACAGAAAGCAATCTACTTTTAAACGTACCCATGATATTTTACTCGTACTTTCCTTGTTTTGATTTGTACGATACATATTTCTTTTATTGCGAATGCACGGGGTTAGCATATGGTTGGAATGCTTGCGAGGGGGTGGTGCCAGGGGAGAAGAGGTAGTCTGCAAATTAGCCAGCCGCCATACTGTTTTAACCTCAAAAGTACACATCAGACTGGTATTATTTAGGTAAATTAATGTATTGTGCTCTTTAATTGATGCTTAGGGTTGAAAATTTTATATTTTAGTCCTGTCTACACATCTCCTAATTAATGAGTCCTAAATTGTTTAATAAGTCGACCATATTGTTCATATCCACGTCAAGTGTTTGTTTTGGTTACAATTCCTGGCGACATGCTCCATCTGGACCCTTCTAACATCTTTGTGCGAACGTCTGTCAACGTCACAACGTCTGCACTACGAGATGGCTGGATACATACACTCCACCGCTTCTCGCCTAGCACATGGATGCTGCTGTAGCGAGTCACACGTATTCATATTTACGTCGAACCACTTAACTAATGCGTATTACATTTAACTACGAAAATAATACGCACTTGAAATTACACTTCTATCATTTTAAAAAGTTCAGCGTGATGTTAGAAACGTGATTTTCGACCTTCTCAAATGGTTAAAAATGACTTTTTAGACTGTTTTAACTCCGAAAATTCCACCTGAATTCGTTAAGTACAAAGCGAGATATGTGTATTGGGTTTTGCCACATATCATTAAAAAAATATATTATTAGGGCCACCGCTTAAAGCCCCATATGTAGAGCCTACGATTTTTTGCGAAAACAATTCTGCAACAGTTTGTTTCAATGCCTTATGTGCACATATGCAACCCTGCTTCATGGTCAGCGATTGGCTGTTTTTTACTCTCAGCGCTTAAAGTTCTACCCGCAAATCACAGACGTGTTGTATCGCAGTAACCTTGTTCCTGTTGGCACAAGTCAAATGAGCCACGCCTGTGCAATAACCAATAATACATTCTTCCAGTAACCACGAAGCTGAGCTTCATATGTGCACATAGGGCATTGGAACAAACTATTGCACAATTATTTTCTGGAAAATTCGTGGGATCTACCCATAGGAAAAAGACCACAAGGCAAACCTTGCACGCCAGTTTTGTGCGCTCTGAATAGAGGCGATATGCTTCTCGTCGAGCGTGGTACTCTGGGTCTTATCGCTCCGCTGTTCCCACTCGTCAAACGCCAAAATACACATTCATCTTAATTACTTGCCACTTCTATACATTAAACACTCTTTTCTTTACCGTCCTTGCGTTATTACGTAGCAAGGCTTACAAAATATTCGGATAGAATTTGATAACACGCATTGAATATTGTAAAAAAAACTTTAGCAAAGCTGGAAAAATCTACAATTTGAGACGCAAGCAATCTCTGTACGACCGTTAGTTTCACTTCAAAAAATACAATTTTCCCAAAAAGTGAAAAATAATCATTATGGCCTCTGATTTAGTAAAATAACGTGTCAAAAGTACCCATTCCTCAACAAATGCCATAAGGAACGAATCTGAAAGAAATTTAATTATCTTTCCTTTGAGCACCTGTAGCACCAACGTTTCTTAAAAAAAAAAAAAAAAAAAAAAAAAAAGTCTCGTAACCAAAAATAAAGAAATGCGTAATATTGAATAAATAGGCTAAATGTAAACGGTTCAAAACAACTGTTTAAGTAGTTTATTTAATAACAAGAATACGATTGTAAAATAAATTTATTTATATGTCATGCAGACTGTGTATAGTACCCTTTGTAATCATATATGGAGTAACGGAAGTGTCAACAGTTAGATGGCAGTAACGTTCAAAACACTGGGTCAATTCAAAATAATTTTTACAGGTAAATGATAATCAAATGTTCATGTAATGAATTAATCAAATAATCATAAAAGGCTACGTCGTTTCAAATATTTTAATGCGATAAATAAAACAGTTTTCATAACGAGCTACTAGTACAGTTTGATAATCCACAGATGGGTGTTTAATGAACAGGGGAAGCGAAAGGGCACTAAATCCTCACTCTACTCTGCTGACACATTCCTCTCTCTCTAGCCACACACCAATATACGCCAATACTTACGTCATTTTAGATGGTGAATTATTTTGCACAAGACTGTCTGGCCTCGAAAAAGTTCAGTTGGAGAAGTCTTATCAGGTTATATCAGGTACGTTATTTACCACTTCTGTAAAAACGTATACATTGTTTTTAATGGTTACCCTGAAGATGCTACCAAAATAAAACACTAAAACAGCGGAGATACTCCGGTGCTATTCTGTTCACTCAAGTTATGAGTTAACATTCGAGGAATCAACTGTCATTCAACTTTCTCACGACAAAGTTTTAAACAATGAGAACAACAAGAGACGCCTTGTCACACTTTTGTGTGACGGTTTTGTGCATCAGGGCATAGAAGTGACTGTCGCACAGGAAGACGTCGATCGAGACATCATCCTGATGGCGTTGTCGAAAAGCCCTTCATCCGATCGAGTCATTGAACGGTTTAGGTGCTGAAGTGAGAAACGTCTCTCTCCAGAAGAGAAGCAAAGGTGAAGCTGGCAGCTGCCGCTACTCCACGACCTCCTACAACCATCGGCACTCTGAACTATCGCCCAAGTCAGTACTGTTTGCCCATGCATTTACCGGGTGCAACGCGACTTCAGCACCGTTTGGACACTGCAAAACCAAGTTCGCTAATTCGCTGAGTAGAAGTAAGATAGTTACCGATCAGGCTGAGGTCTTCCTACAGCCATACTCCACCGAAGAAGCTGTGAGATTGGTAGGCATCAAGCGCATCGTGGGTGTGTATGGTGGTGACATCCAAACTGAGATCTTGGGACACCTTCGCTAAAAGACTTTTGTCTCTTCGGCCAACATAAACCGTTTGCATGCACGGATGTTTATCTTGGCTGGATTACTATCAATTTTCGATTCTGTGCCAATACTCCTTATGTCAAGAGTTCACATTAAAATATACTCAGTTGTAGCAAAACGTTTTGTTATGGTTGGTGCCAATTGTGTTAAATTATTACAGGATAATCTGTAGCTAAAATTAGAAGTTCTTACTTCTTTGTCTCGTTTTATTTAATGATAACGCCAAACACAGTTCTTGTATTTGATAACTCATATCCGCCCATACAATAGATAAAAACATTCCACTCAACTATCTATGTCAGTACAAGTACTAGTTTTCGAGAAAATATTTATTACCCTGTTAGCGGTACTATACCAAATTTAAACAAGGCCCATTCTTATCTCTAATTTAGAGTTGTGAACGGAATTCCAGCACACTAACGAGGAATATCTTATCGTTATTTACAAATAATTATTGGATGTAGGTTAAATAATTTTCGACTGTAAAATAGTTTGCTCGAAGGAATTATTTACACTCAAATTTTCTTCAGAATTTTAATGATTTGAGTCACGCCCAAAGTAATCATGAATATAGGCTGTATCTTAAATAAGTTTTATCATTTTTCTATAACAGTTTAATGAATCACATATTTAAAAATGTGCCGATACTTATGTATCACTAATTCATAGATATAAATTTATTCTTACATGAGTTTATGTAAGGTTAAGATGTTTTGTACTTAGTCGAAATTTCTTCACGTGTGCCAGTGTTGGTTTATATGCTTCGTTTGGTGAAACGAGTAAAACTGAACTTTCTCGTGTAGATAATTTTTTTTTTTCAGAATTAAATTTAAGCGTGTTGGGTATGATTACGAGTTTACAAGGAAAATATACTACAGAGACTTTTAAATTCACTCTCTCGCTTTAATGACGTAAATGTCATGCAGACAAAAGCGCAGTAAAAATAATTAAGATAAGTATATGAGCATTTTAAATTATGAATATTTTTTTCAATGTGTGATAGTGATTTAAATAATTGTTTTCGTGGTTAGAATATATTAGTACTACGTAAGCAAGCAGAATATTCAATACCGTAGCCTAATTTAAGACCAGAAAAGTAGGTCCAAAATTATGATATGCAAGTTATTGCAGTAATGCACCTAGAATCTGATTTTGCATCAACCTATAACTAGGTAAGTCCAAACAAGTGATCCATTCATAATTAACTGGGGTTGTAAGAGTGTAAGTCCTGGCGTATAGTTTAACCCGAAAAACGTAATCCCACTTAAAATGTATATTTTAACAATTAGATAAAGAACGTATACTTTTAATGATTACAATCAATTTTTACAGGCTTATTCGAGTGCTTGTTTAGTTATATATATATATATATATATATATATATATATATATATATATATATATATATACACACACACACACATATAAACAGGACGTTGCAAATTTCCGTGTCAACATTCTAGGGAAACAATGCTCATGTGTAGAGTAACAAAAAGTGTTATATGAACATAGATCCAAAAACGCACAGTTTCTGCGCTACAGTTGGCATACATGACGTATGGTTGACAGCGCGCGGGTAGGATCATGTTGCTATGGGGCATCATTACAGCAATACATAACATGTTATTATGCCACACTACGCCACTAACACACATACAGTAGGAACAACTGTGACACAGCAACATGATCCTACCAGCGCGCTATCAACCATACATCATGTACGCCAACTGTAGCGCAGAAACGGTGCGTTTTTGGACCTATGTTCATGTAACACTTTTTGCTCTCCTCTACACGTGAGGATTGTTTCCCTAGAATATTGACATGGAATTTTGCAACATTCTGTATATACACACGTATTTGTATTGCAAAAAAAAAAACGCAGTAAACATCTTCATTACATAATTGAATGCGGTGCTTAGCAATTTGCACTTAAATTTATTGTGGGGTCGGGGTCACCGGATTTTCGCATTTGGGAATCGTGCCTGATTATGCCGTTGGTTGGCGGGTTTTCTCAGGGATCTCCCGTCTCCACCGCCCTTTCATTCCGGCGCTGCTCCATTCTCAACTCATGTCACCCTTCACCAGCGCTAAAGAGCTCGATGTTGAGCGCTGGCCAAAACCACTCACTAACGCTATCATTCAATTTATCGTGACGTGGAAAAATTACTTTGTTCTGTGTAAGTTTGATCTTTCATCGTTTAAGAAATCATAAATAAATAATTAGATTTCCTCATAATGTAATAAATTGCATTATGTATATTTACAAACTATACAGGATTGTTGGATACTTTCTATTTTATATTTTGCTGAAGGTTTATATGTTATTTTAAATTATTTTTATCCAGTTCGAAACGAAACATTTTCGTTCTTTCGTTACATGTGAACATAGCTCAAAGAAGGACATTTTAAATTAAGTTAGTCGATTATTGCTTGCTTAATAATAGATTCCTCCTTTTCAACATTATTATTTACTATACCCACAATGTTAATACATAAACCACAAAAGAAAGAAAATAGTTTTCTTTTGATATTGCATTTTATTCAAATTTTACAAACCACGAAGCCAGGATCACTGAAATATTACTTCAGAGGGACTATAATTTACTATATTAATAATATTAACTAAAAATTAGTGAAAGCCTATCACGTTTTTGAAACGGACTGAAAAATACATAATAATTTCGCCTACGAAAACACTTGTAAGATTAAAACGAAAAAAATTGGGGCGCATGCAATAAGGGGTAGTTAATGCATGAATAGTTCAACTTAGTAATTAACAACTTTATTGCACTGCAGAAGATAAGAATTGTTGTATTAGTTTCCTGAACGACATATACTCTCTACGCTACTTAATATTATTATTTGTTGCATGCGAACCACTTTTTTTTTGTTTTAAATATTACTGTACAAGTATTTCATAGGTGCAATTATTATGTACTTTTTTGTCCTTTCTAAAATCACGGTAACGGTATATTAAATTTTTTATTTAATATTATTTTCTACCTTTTAGTCTTTTGTGTGAAATTTTGCAGCCATGTATTTAAAACAACAACAAAAGTGTTGCTGTATGTTCTTAAAAACACGTTTTTTTTTTTTTTTTTTGCGAAACTATTCGACTCTTTTCGATTGAGCTAATGTACGAAATTAAAACACATTTCATACAAAAACGTAATTTCATTGTTCTTTGTGTTCATCAAAAACACTGGTTATAAGCCTTTCACAAACCTAAAAACGACATTTTCAAACAGCCGTGCTTGAAAATGCACTAACCGAATGTATCTGAGACTTGGATAGAAATGTGCATTGAACTTTACTACAGACTTTCAAGCAATAAAATTTTATTTTCGTAACTTTAAGTCACATAGTTAAAAATGAATCCGAAGGAACCTTACCCTCTAGTTCAGCGCTTGCTTCGTTGTGGTTAAAAGGCATTTGAAGCGCGATTTAAAGACGCCCTTATATTTTCGTCACCTCTGGGCCTCTAATACGAAGGCAAACTGTGCTCTTAACTTGTTCTTCAGATGTACCACCATAATTACTTTAGTTTATGTAATGTCAAAATCTTGAAAGTGCATCAGCGCTGAAGAAGTTTAATTTATGTTTCAGTGAACTATTGACCACATAATTAGAATTGTCTTTATGCGTTTGTAGGGTCATACACTGCCGGTACATTTATTGAATATTGGGTGTAATAAACTAGGCTATACCATTGTAATGTAAACCGAATCATAGAATCTGAAGTATTTTCAGTTTTATGGGAGAATTTTCTTTCGTATAGGTGTTTCTGACTAACGTGCAGAACTTAAATATTTGAAACATACTGGCAATAAAATAAAAATTCAAGCCCGGCAGGCGACCAACGTAATCAATGCTGAAACTACGAGTCATTAAAAAAGTTAAGTCTATCAACTGGTTTATTTCGAGTGGAAAGGTGGACCATTTTGTCGTATATGTCAAAGAAACCTGATTTCGACTAATAAGTTCATTGAAAAAAGTTCCGTTAACTATATAATCAGCTTCAACTCGAGATTTTTCTATTGAAAGAACAATATGATCATAACAGACAAGTTTCTCATATCTGTGCTTGTTTAGGATTATGAAATAAGTATCACAAAAGTAATGGAAATGAGGAATCGTACCAAACGTTTATACTCTTTGTTTAAAAAATTCCACCACTTAAAAGTTAATAATGACGAAAAAATTCAGATCTTACAGTTTCTACACGATAATTTCGTAACCGTCAGCATTATTCCAAACGTTTCAGACAGACGCTACTTCTATGGTTTGGATCCAACGTTTTATCGGGAGTGACTATAATAATTGAAAGTTATGTGAAAGTAATTATTTATATGCCTATTACTATTAATCTAACGAATTCCTATCCGTGGAGTATGTGAATAGTTTCTTACTATAAAGTAATATGAAAATATAATTATATACATATTTTGAAGCTTAATCTTAAACCAGTTATACAATATATTAATTAAAATAAAGTAAAATATAATATTTCAGTACTCAAAATTATGAAGTAGTACATCTCTCGAACTTCGCAATGCGGCTGCGATCTGGCAACAGCGTGCGTCATTAGCCCTGTAATGTTGGGACGCTCTATAGAAATTTTAAAAAAATATATTTTAATTGCTTTTTGTTTATTCTGATTCAAACCCGGAATTATTACTGAAGTATGTTTGGTTATTTAAATGTTTTTGTTCAATATATATTCACTCATTTTGCTATAATTTATTGTAATTCTTGCTATTTATTATTATGTTATGATTTAAAGTATTTTCCTTTAATAACATTTAGTATTTTTAATGCAATTTTTTCGTTTAAAATTTTGAAGTTAGTTAGTCGTGTACCCGACGTGTTTGAAACATACTGATAACGACCGGCAAGCCGTTTCCTTGGCCGCTGGAAGAATAACTTGCAAAAAAACTCGTATGTCAGCCTATGTTTATTTCGAAACACAAGTGAAGTTATCCGGAGGCACAACCCATGCATGTATTTCCTCTAAACTCACTCGTCAAGATTCCCAACCCAGTTTGTAAAACACTCCAGTTCTAACAGTATTCAGCATGATCCAGTTCTGTGCCGCCAAGTTTTTCCTTATTCCTCTGGGTAACCACTATTAAAATATAATTAACTTAATATAACTAGTCCTAGGGCCAATATTATGATTCGGATTAAAATTCAATTTTCAAGCGAAACACACAATACTGTTAAGTGAAGTAATTAATTAAGAGGCTGTGTAGAATTTTTTTAATTTCTGTTTTTCCTTCTATTCAGCTCAGTATCTCGTATAATAAAATTGTGTGTAACAAAACATATCTTATTTCGCCGCGTTCATGGGAAACAAAGTTTTCTGTAGAGTTGAGTTATGTGATAGTGTACCAGCTTATAGTAAGAATAAAAGGCTTGCTTCGAAAGTGTTAGAATATAAACTTAATTAAAATAAACGTGTAAAGTGTATGGTGATAACTTTGAAAAAAAATGTACATCCTTGGTTATTATAATTTCAGTCGATGACCGTATGCTGGAATATTTTATAAATGAGCTGTATATGACTTTTGGCCGTAACTAATACTGTAGGTGTATCTAACATGCAATATTTATATATACTGAATTTATGTATGTAGTTAATCTCGTCTGGGAAGTAAGACATATTTAAGAAGTGTTACTAGATATTATAGTATTCAATGAAAACTTTGTCATTATTAATCCAACAGGTTAATGTGAAGTTGAAGCAATGTTTGTCTAAACAAAGCCCATGATTGTACACATGTACTGACTTGAAAATGTAATTTTTCATTGAGAAATTTTTATTTTCCTATTTAACGTAATACAGCGTTAGAGACAGCAAACGACTATCGTAGTATTTATATGCACAGCGCTGAGTAATCACTTTGCGTTTACCCGTCCATCAGCCCACACGGAGCCCGAGCTGTCAGCACGTACAAAGAAGGCAAAGGAAGGGACCGGGGGATGGGCAAGATTTTTTTCGGCGACAGTGACCTTGTTGCATCTTTTTTATTAATTAAACATGTATAAATTAGACACTTTAATAATAAAACTTCAGTTTTATATGCTTAAGTCAGTATTATTTAGATAACAAAATACAAGAAATACATTTTCTACTATTAAAATTCTAAATCTATACTCTATCGAGTCTAAGGTTGCAGCAGAAATAATGATTGCTAACAAAATAAATCAAAGCATTTAAATTTTATTTTGATTCAACACATTGTGAGTGTGCCTAATAAAGTTACCTTATATTTTTTTCTAATATTTCAAAAGAAATGTATGATGTGCAAAAATGTTATTGTCATTCACTTGCATGAATTAGCTGCAACCTTAGAATGGATGGAGTATAGGGCACTGCCCCCCTTAAATGACGCCCCTTGAAGGGACTAGGCATATCTTCCCATAGTCCAGCGTAGCGAAAAGATGCAACGTGTCTAGGTACCCAATATGAGCGCCAAGGGATGGAGGGGTGATATCGATAGTTAACTTCCTGCACGCACGAGCGATTTATCTGCATGGACTGTGATAGTTCCCTCATTCCTGGTAGAGTGCAGCACTAATCGGCGAAATTTAAAGGCCAATCGTATAACAGGCGACACTTACGCGTTACGATACAGCAAATCATACAGTTCGTCACACAGTACACAGATAGAGAATCGGCTAGTAGCTTTGTGTTCTAGAAACACTGCAGAATGCCACACTGAGGTTTAATTTATGTGCAAACATTACAGTTACCGAGCCACATTTGTGACCTAGTGGCACACTATGAAACATAGTGAATTAAAATAAAATTAAAAAGTATTATATCATGGCTACATAAACGCAAAGTAAAGTGGACATGAAATAGTTGACAACTCGACTGAATTAGTAAATTAAATTTTATGGAAAAAATACCGTACTTTCCCAGATGAAGCAATTGCTAAAAAGGCTTAATGACATATTATTTTCTATAAAATCTTTAATTTTTCTTTTTAAAAATTTTTAAATATTTTTTGGCATCAATTATGCCTTATCAATAATGTTAACAACACACCGAAGCAAAAACCAAATTAAAATTTACCATCACCCCCCCCCTTTTTTTTTCCCCTTTAAGTTAAATGCAATGAAAAACTTTAGAAATCTTTCCTGTGTCAGACTGTGAATTTACATCTGTAGAGGAAGAATGTACCTGGCTTTTCCTACTCCTGTAATCGAAGTCTTATCATCGGGCCTAGATAAGAAGATAAGCGTTGCTTACTTTAATCTTTACAGCCAGCTATTTTGATTGACCGATACACTTTTATTTATCGCATAAAAATGTAACGTCCTGTAAAAGTAACTGAGTTGCTTATCACATATTTGTGATTTAACGCAATCTATTCGGATACGAAATGGTTTCATTAATGAAACAAAGGAATTCTTTCTTGAAGTAAAAACGAGAGTTAAAAGAACAATTTAACTCATACATCCCAGGCAGAAAACTCTCGACTGTTTTATATCAAGTTTGTATCACGGTAAAATTTACGTCATTATGAGAATAACAGTCGTAGGCCTATAATTGTGTTTGCTAAAGCAGCTTGCCAAAAATTATAAATGTAAGAGGGTTTTATTTGTAAAACTCATAAATTATCGAAATTTTGTCTATGGTGTTGTCATATAGTACAAGTATGTTACGTAAAATCGCAATACGTAACGTACATTCTAAAAATTGAAACAACACTTGGTATGAAAAGCTGACACACATGCGCATTAACCGTTTTGACATGTACTTTCTTTTGGACACCCCACTACGTATATTGATAGGGTACGATATAGGCGGTTCGGGATAAAGTGAGCACTAAAAATAATCCTGCTAACGTTCTACTTTCAGCAAATTTGTATCTTTCCGCGCGTAACGTTTAACGACGGGACACGTCTAACCTCTCTGGACACGTCACTTGATGTTTACGCGTGGAAGATAAATTGTGCAGTCGATATGAATCGATACAGTTTAGTTAAATTAATGATTTATTAATTATATGAAATATGTTTATGCCGATTTCGGTTGGATTTTTTTCTGTATTGTTGTATTCAAATAGGAAAACACAGGGAACTATATTGCGTAATTTCACTGCCAACCATACAAGCAGTAAGGCAACTATAGTTAATATTAAATTCAATGCAGTAACGCCTAGTGATATTATTCAAAGGTGAAATTTTTAGTGATCACTTTATTCCGAATTACCTATTGCAATTTCGTTATAACGCGTGTGTACCACATTAGGCAGGCAACAAGCTGAGTGTGTTTCAAAAATTAATAAATAGAGGGTAGTAACGGAATCAAAGGGCACATCCCTTGAATCAGAATTGCAAACTGCAGCCAACAGACGTCCACCGTTTCCTGAAGGGTGACACGTTATTTGGTTTTAATATTTATTTATTATATTCAGCTTTGCATCTCGTCAACTTAACGAGACCATTAGAACCGTTTACATACAATTGTACTCACGGACAGGAACCAGATGGAAAATCGGCCATTACCCTTGTTGAGGGGACTGCCCACCGAAAATTTTAGTTGTTTAAATAATTTTTATATTTTCTCGAGATATGATTTGTTTTGTAGACACAGATTGCGACTATTTTTTACTCTTCTCATATATATATATATATATATATATATATATATATATATATATATATATATATATATATATATAAAGTTAACACAATTCTTGTATTATGGCATGTTGAAGTCAAAATTTGCATAAAAATGTTTATATGCCAGAAAGGCAAACCAACTGGCTTACCGAAATTAAACAACTTACATTAACGATCAGTGCCACAGAAGACCTGCACAAAACCGCGTTAACTTGTTTATAATTTTTTTAAATTACTGGACTTAAAATAAAATCTTACAATTTTTTTACTTTTTTACACAAAAAATTCAATGCAGTTTTCTACAAACCTTGAGGTAGCCCGTTGCACTGTTGTTTAGTGTGACTCATTTTAATTCGGTAAGTCAGTTAGCTTTCCCTTCTAGCATAAAACAGTATTCTACAAATCCGGACTTCAGCATGCCATTATATAACACAATCTATGAAGGCTAAAAAAAATTTCATTACAGTAGAAAATAGTCGCGATGTATATCTATAAAACTATACCCGTCGTATGGTAACTTGATACTTTCTGGAAGCCCTACTCCTAGCTTGGATCTGTTTTCACACCAACTATGTACCCTTCCGCCAAACGTCAACAATAACATTGCCAGGCTGACGACTGCATTGCAAGCCGACGTACATTGCTCATCCGCTGTCACTAACTACGTCATCTCTAAAATATTGTAATATACGCTGAATTTCCTGAAAATGAACACTTTATGTACATACTTCAATAAACGAATTTCAATAGTTCAGCCGCTGTTCATAATATACAGAAGAACTATTTGTACAAAAATTCCAACCCAACCATCCTCCAACTATCGTGTAACAGACGTGTTTAACCACAGCCATTTTCAGTACAAGGCCGCGGCCTTAGATCTGGCAACACTGGCAGGAAGGGTCATTTTGACACTCCTTTTGTCTCGCCAAAGGCAGTGGCTTCCTCTGATTCGCCGCTCTGTAGGACAGAATAACGAATCAGTAGAGAATGTGATTTATTGCGAGAATGATTTCTGCCAGCGTATTCTGCAAATAAGTGTATCGTACTGCGTCATGTATTATTGGCTGGCGGTTATGTAGCACGGTCTAGTTGTTTACAGACGAATCGCTGACGGACAGAAGTAGTGCACCAGAGTTATCATTGGCCGAGTGTCAAATAGTTACTTGCCAGTAACGAAATAAAAGTGTCAGAAATTAATACAATACATTGCAGCGATAAATCACCTTCTCTACGAATCAGGTACAGCCATTGCCTTCGGGGAGCAAAGATGTTAAAATGACCCTTCCTGGCGGGGTTGCCAGATATAAGCCCGAGGCCTTCTACTAAAGATGGATATGGTTTAACTCCCTTTTAAAATAATTAATTACGAACAATTCTCATACTCGCGGACGCGTGCAATATTTATCTCACCGTATTGCTTTTTTCATTTGCTTTACTAGTTGTATGGAAATAACGGAATTATTCCTAGTATTTTTTTTTTCAACAGTTCGTTTCTAAAAGTATCAACTTACCGTACGGCGGGTATAATCATACCTCGTACAAATATAAAAATAATTAAAATAATTTAAAATTTTAGTTAACAATCTCCTGAAAGAATCACGCCCGCCTTCGCCTTGGGACAGTTATGGAAACGGAAAACCTGAAATCAGGATGTCACGGAGCCGAGAATCTAAACCGTGACATCTCGAATGAGGGTCCAGCTTGTCCATGTTCCGCAACCTCGCTCGGTGTAAGTTCATCCAGAAAACCTTGCCGACCAGCGGCAACGTCAAAAACCTTTCTCAACTGCTAAAAAATCGGGATCGATTTTGCAGGGAATCAAATCCGGATTGCCGTACCATCAGTTTCATTAAAGTTTCTTTTTTTATGTGTTAGAGTATTAGGGTAAAATCCTTCAATAAATAGACATGTTCCCCTAAGAATTAATCTTTGTTCATTTAACACATATCATAATGTACTATCTCCATTGAAATTATTTGAGAGCGTTTTCCGTACAACTCCAGCATTTTGAGATACGAAATACTGCAGTTATATGGACGATATGCACTGAAGGTTCCGGCCTACCAAGACCGGCCACGCTATGCAGATGTGAAAATATTTGTTCCGTAAATAAGAGCAGTGTAAGCTATGTAGATTAGTTTAGGCGATGCAAGTGCTTGTATATTTAAGAGGAGTCGCTAGCAGGATTTCGTCTGTAAATCAGATTTTTGTGAGTCCTATACACTTGTATCCTCGTAATTTATTATTGTGAGAATATTTCTTCATTGGGGGAGGGGGAGGTAAAGTTAAGTAGAAGAAGATGTCAGGTTAGTACCTCGTATGCTCTAGGTGATAAAGATTGGTAAGAGAAATGAGCAGCTCGATGAAGTACTCTTAGAACATGTTTTTTGAAAAATTTGTACGACTTTTACTCAGTTTTGGTACCGTGCATTGTTGTTTTAATAGACAAATTACAAAAGTGTGGCAATGTGGCAAATTGTGAGGTTACTTTACATAGAAACATAAACTTGGATCAGTTTATAAGTTTGAAAATAACGAGAGCTATCGGAACCTCGAAGATCCCAGGCTCTATGGTCGAATCTTACTTGCTAAACCACTGGCCTGTCAGTCTCTAAGCGCAAGGCTATACAGGCGTCAGTATTCTCCTCGAATACTTCTCTAAGCCTCTGCGAGTGCTCTAGTGCAAATGAGCCACATTGTTTGATTTTTTTTTATTTGCAGACTAGCCGCATTCAACGAAAATTGACAAATAAACAGTACCTGAGCCGTGTTTTGCTGAACACGGCCTGCCCTCTTGACAGTTTTCAGGAATATCTACCTGCAAGTTATTGGCAGCTCTTGACTTCACATTCCCGAGAAAGAAAGGCCATACCAGAAGTGACTTAGGGATCTTCGATACCGAGAAGTGCGTCATGCCTCACCTCACCATTCAGTCCTTTTAACATTACAGCTTTTGGGTAAACAACGCTGAGTGTAACATCTGACAGACAGAAAAACACGAAGGAAGACAGAAGAATGGTTGCGCGGACGTTGCCTAAGCCACCAACAAGTGTTGCGTCTAAACCAATCACCGCAGACGTTGTTCAAAATGCTTGTGTTTTTGTCCTTTCATTTATGGAACAAAAGGTATTTCTTCTACTTCACGTGCACGGGTCACTGTATTCGGGCAAAGCTTTGCACAATAGTCAATACCATTTGATCGGCGCAAGCTATCCTGCACATACGCTACAATAATCCGTGTCTTTTCATACGTCTTGGTGACTGGTATGTCATACTGTGATTCACATAAATACAGTAAAAGAATTTACAGCTTGTTGGGCAATATATAGGGATGATAAACTGTATTATAGGTTGTTCGACATAAAGTAAGCACTAAAAATTTTACCTTTGAAAAATATCACTAATCATTACTGCGTATAGTTCAAAATTATCTCTATTTACCTTACAGCTTGTATCGTTGGCAACAAAACTACGCAGAACAGTTCCGTGTATTGTATTATTTAAATACAACAATACTGAAACAAAATCAACCGAAATCGACATAATTGTATTTTATGTAATAAATAAACTTTTTTTTATCAAACTATATCGATTACTACCGACTGCACAACTTATCTTACTCGTGTAAACATCAAGTGACGTGTCCAGAGAGGTTAGACATTTCACGTCGTCAGTCTTAACGTGCGGAAAGATACGAATTGGCTGAAAATAGAACTTAAGCAGGGTTTTTTTGAGTGCTCATGAATAGCCTATACCGGTATTGTGGACATACGCTATTGCAATATTATATCTGGGACGACATATTATTACAATGGCGTATATCCACAATAATACAGTTTGTCATTCTGTCCCATTGCACGAAACATTCGAAGACAGATAGGGACGATGGTATACAATATTTTATACCAACGTACCCTTGAAAACTCAGCAGTTTATTACAACGTTCATGACTGGGTGATTCACGTCTGACACTCCGCAGCAATCTGCAGACCAATAATAGGCATCATATGTTACAATAGCGAGATTCTTATTGGCTCAGTCAAATAGGGCAACAGCTCCACGTACAAGCGAAAGCCAGTAATCTTTTGATAAGCTGAACGTTCGTTGAAACCCAGCAAACTGTAAAATTTTCCTGCGATAAACCATTATCTCTAGCCATAGATAACGAGAATATTTTTGGTGGCAGCTGTTGTATAACCTTCTGTGTGAAATAAACATGTTTACAAAGTTTCGCGACTTAAATAAAAGATTAGAAAATAAAATAAAGTAATGGGAATTTCACATTTTAAAAGCCCACTTAATTGCGTCTGCTCATTTCGTGATGCCGCAAGTATTATACCTCGTGCCGCCGCATTTCTTAACTACAGCGGCGATGCGTGGTTAGGTAAATACTATTTTTCTGAAGTAATGGAATATGAAAATAAATAGTAAAGTATACAGAAACCATAACCATATTGTGTTGAAACGCAGTTCATTAGTATATCTCTCAAAATACCGTACCGAATGTTTGTTCTGCAGATTCAAGAAACTAAATTATGGAGAAGGTATTATTTCACTCGGTTAGTCGAGATAGTAAAGATGTTTTGTCAAAACAAGTTCTTTTCTTTTGCAAATTCAGTTTTAACACATCGTTAGGTAATAGTATTTAAGATTGTCTTGTTCTTACTAGGCCTATTTCATTTGCATAGTGTGTCAGCGCTGTACTTCTTAATAAATTCCGCAGGCCTCTCACTCATTCAATTATTCCTATTTTCAACTTGTGTCTTATACTGACCTGTATTTCGCATACCCTTTAGTTTGTCGTAAATTTTCTTCAATACATCTCCAACTTAGGTGAAACTTAGGGATACGTAGCATGAAGTCGTAGAAGCCCTTTCAGTTCATGTAACGTTTTGGCTAATATTTTAAGCAAGTGTTTGGTGATGCAAAAAGCCAAGACTTTCACTTACAAGTTCGACAAAAAGGCATATGAAATCAGGGCTTGTGCCGTATTTTCATTTAGAACTATAAAATATATAAAGTCTAGCAACAGTTTATTTACTTGTTCTTTTGATGAAGGAATTGTGATGCAGGAACTAATCAGATGTATAAATATGTTAGATATAGTCACACACATAAAGATTAAGTAGTATCAGTCATTTCCTTTATTTCTATGAACTTTATTGTCAAAAGAAGTAACTGTAGATGCAAAATATTTTTGTTATTTGGAGTCATCAGTAATCTCAAAGTAGTCAGAAGCTGATAAATTCTGGGTAATGTATCTTTCACGCTATTCGCTGTTCATTCTGAATGTGCATGTTGAGTGTGGTGAGCTTCAGGGATGTAGATAGTTCACTTGATGCTCTTTTCAAGTTTTTACACAAATTTACACTAAATAAGATAGATTTTGCGAATCTCCAAACAGAACTAGGAGAAGAGCAAAAGACACAGCTCAGTTTTTTAGCAACCGATGGCTGTCAATAACCAGGAATTGGTAAAATTCTTGAGCAGTGGAGTGGGCATATGGGCACATTTTTAAAATACATTCCCAAAATACCGCTGAACATAAACATACAAGAATATACAATTGCATTCATTTTAATTGTTGCGATATCGATGTAACTTTTATGTGTGCTGCATATTACATTTATATTATGTGTGTGCGACGGTGCAAGTAAAAACGTTGAGAAAGATGATTGTCTTCAGTTGGTGTCACGTAATATTTTAACAGCACGCGCCACGTAAGTTGGCGGGTAACGAGCTGGAATATGTTGGATGTAATATTACTACTGTTTAAAATACGAATGTCTAATTTACATAGGTCGAGTTCATTCCGGTATTTATATGCTACTATGTGATTCTGCAGCGGCCTGCTGCTTGAATTCCTTGAATGTGCCCTGTACTCAGTCCTACATTTTCTTGTTTAGTGAATGAAACCTTGTTCTGTTTATATCCGACCTAACCTTCACTACGGCACGGTGTTGTTTGAAACAGTCTGCAATTAATTAAGTAATCCGTATGCCAGGAACATTTTCCTGTGACTAAGACACGAAAACGTGGGTGACACGTGCCATCAAATGTTACATGGTCACTAAGCACAAGTTCCTGAGCCAGAATGCAAACTTTCCGTCATACTGCTTTTCCGCTTAGACTTCAAGAATTTTGTTTATCGAATAATTACACGGTATATAACTCTGTAGCGAATTCCCGCATGTCCCTGTCGTAATTACATTTTGAGATACATCAGTAGAAAAATATATTTTTCTCAATTTTAAATGTTTCAATGTAATATTTTTAGCACTCTGATATTTTTTAAAACAGGCCTATCATTCTATCTTAGCCTGAAACGTTCTTCAATTTTGTAACTAAATATGCTGTTAGTTCATAAAATTGCAAATTTTCGCGAGTGATATGAGCAGGTAGGTCCCAAAATTAATGTAAATTTCACACGCGCGAAACCATTTCCATGTACAGTTACATACACACACGCGTATATACTTGGAAATAGTTTTTGCACATATTACTCGCAAAAAGTTTGCAATTATTTTGTGAACTAACAGCATATTTAATGACGAATATGAAGTACGTTTCAGGGTAAGACAAGACGATAGACCTACTTAAAAAATATATACGCATGCTAAAAATAATACACACACATGTGTGTGTATGTGTGTGTGTGTGTGTGTATTTAGATATCAATTGTATTACGAACTTTAAAAAAAGGTTTTATACAAATGTATTGCTGAACGACTTAGAGCAAAAAAATGTATTGTACAACAATAGTCGAATATTTAATTCATAACGTCACAAATAATTCATTTTTTTTTTCATTTTTAATGTATAGTGAAGATATTTACTAAAGTTAACATTATTTTAATATTACATGTATTATATTTGATGTAATTTTAAAACACAAAAAATAATTCGATCTACCTGGGTTAGAACACGAATTAAATTGGTGTACAGCAAACGTTTGATTTTTTTTTCTCCGTAGATCTACATCTTTATATTATTTTAATTATTTAGGAATTCAACATTTACGCAGGACAACAAACGCAAAGAACATATGAACTATACGTAAAGGAAATAACTTAATGGCTCGATCACGAGTACTATAGTACGTTCGCCGAGATGTGAGAGTCGTTGTTTGTAAACAAGAGTGCGTGATACTAGTATAAGAGGTAAGGGGTGTACAAGCTACTAACCAGCGCGCGCTGCTGCAGTATGACGAGAGTTAAATCTTGTGACTGGTCAAGCGAGTGTTCGTATTGTTTTCTGATAGTGTTTTAATCAGAAAGAAACGTCAGTTGTAGATGTGTTTCACTGTTACGGTCGAACGTAAGTAAACTCATGTACGCCAAACTAGGGCTGTTATGTACTGTTTATTCACTTATCGATCGTAGATCGTGATACATACATTGCATGTTCGGTATAGTAATTATATCTACAACACGTGCAACATGAATTATATCAATTACATCTAAACTTTGTACAATGTCTATAAAATTGTTAGTGTCTACATATCTTATGTGGCGGTTTTGTTACAAGTATGACGTAAATATCGTTAAGGTGGAATCGATGTATTTAAAAAATTATTTTACGGGTTCCACAACACTGCCAGTTACACAGTACCAATGGTTTGATAATAACGTTGGCTTTGATAATGTTAATAGACGTCTATTACTTAATAACATCGAGTAAAAAGCATGGAAGATATTATCGAGAATCGTTATGCACCAAATATCGAAACTGTCAGTGTCGAGAATTTGCAGTATATCTAAATATTTAACAGCCCTACTGTCAATTTCTCGGGGTTTTTCATATCTATCTCATTCACACTCATGGGTTCCCACGACTTTATGTGTTCATGTTAGCATAAATACCACCAATGCGTACATGGTATTCTGCGTTCAATACCTGTCTGCCACTACACATGGCGAGCATTCCGGACACCCCTGATTACAAGTTGCAATCACGTGAACACTGCGTGTTTTCATTGACGGACCTCACCTTCGATCACGTGCATGTGCTTCGCGCGCTCTCACTTGAACACGAATAGACAGTAGTTGATTTATTACAAAAATGACTTATGCTAACATTCCCTTGAGAAGGCTGCAACATACATGATTGGATAATAACTTCCCGAAATTACATAGTTGTCTGTAGGCCAATCACAGGCGTCAAATGTTACACTAGCTGAATTCCCGTTGCATCTGTCAAAAAGAGTAAAAGGTTCACATTCCTAAACGCACAATCATTTCGCGTATTAATTCTAGGTCAGGGTGAACGTGAAGAATGTATGTTTCACTGACACTTCAGTGATCGGACAACAGTTTTTTCACATACCTTTGACGACAACAAGCCAGGAATAAATAAGGAAAAAAATCAGTGGTGATTTCAAGTGCTACCCACATGCACTGTTAGAAGTCAATGGATAATCGATAGAGGTACGTCAATTTCGCGGATTCATCTGGCAGTAGCCTAGATTGCTCAGTCCTGTACACGCTCTGGATACAGTTGATTATTCATTGGCTTACAACATTACAAGCGATAGCTCTATGAATTATTTCCTTATTTTATTTACTTCTGACTTGCGGTAGTCAAATGCGTTTCGTGACAGCCGCCAGCTAATCACACACGTGATTATGAAGTATATATTTTTGGCGTTCAACCTGACATGGAATGTATTTGCGAAATTGACGTACCTCTAATAATCAACTTTGACCAGTGCATGTAAAGGTCTGTGAAGTCTACGCAACTGCAAGGTGAATACGCCCAATACTCGTGTCTCTACGCCTACCTCACCCGGTCACAAACTAAATAGTAACACAGACGTTAAATGACGTGGCGGATCATTTGATACGTGCGAACTTCGCCGCCTATTGGCTGTCCGAGACTGTTGATTCCAGCCCCGTGTCTGTTTGGCTCCTGAGTGTTACGGCAGGTTTCCTATTGGCCTGGCTACCGGCTGACAGGGCAGCCTCCTTACGCTGATTGGTGGTAGGCGTTCCCACCATGTTGCTGGCCAGCGAACTCATTTTGCTGGCGTGTGTGACTGAGACTACCCGCTGTTTCACTTCTGTATTCCTAATTATTCTGTGATCCGGTAGCACAAACAAAGCTTTCGACATGCTAAAACTACGTTGAAACCTAGCAAAGTCAAATTTTCCCGCGATAAATCCCTATCTCGGACGATAAGGCACTGATAACGGTAAATCCCTTTCCAATGTTATATGAAGGAATGAATAACAGAGACAGGACAGCACACGACGTGCAAACTGCAGCGTTAAACAAAGAGACGTACGACGCATAGAGTCAACTAGAGACGAGGTAGAGAAATATCAGGCACGGCATTCAACACATGGCCTGTTCAGTGGTGGCTCGTGGGTTGTTGCCAGGTAGGGCTGCAGTTGGCAAGAGCTGTACAGGGTTGTGCGCTGGTTGACTCTACAGCCACTGACACGCTGATGTGCAGGTGCCCCTTACTACTGAGTGGTCACAACACATCTAGTAGCCAGCAAATATTTCATGATCGTTGGTCTACGGCGCGTTCATCAAGAGTGTACAGTTCCGACTATCTGCAGCCCCACCTGGCAACAACCCACGAGCCGCCACTGGGCCTGTTGTCGATTGTAACATAGCACCGCACACAAGCTGGAACCAGTGTTAAGAAAAAAAATTAAAAACATCATCCATACAATTTCCGTTACATTCCTAGAGACCTGGAAATTTCGCGTTTTCTTTTGGCCCCAAGCCAGAATTCCAGCAACCGTAAGTTCGTGCCACATTCGCAATTGGCCCGTGACTTATTTGACACTTCCTGGATGTCGCTTAGCCAATAGTACAGAAGTAATTAATGCAGTCCCATATCACTGCGTCATCGATCAGCCAGTGAGCAGATAATACGAACAGAAAATGTTTTTGAAAGAACTGTGCAATGGGAGTGCATGACTGGATGCAGGTTTTTTGGACATAAACAATTGCAATATATATGTCTTTCGAAGAAAATAAACATAAATGAGAAGAGTATGCTTTAGTGAACAGGAAACACACACAACATAAAATTCCATAAATGGAATCTGGTCAAATAAAAACTAGGACAAACAAATAAGAAATCAAAATCGGAAATCAATATTTAAAAAAAAAAAAAAAAAAAAAACAGACACGACCATGGTAAACAACCCAGATTTAGAGGCTTGCTTTGGTAAAGAAACAAACAGAAAAAAAGGATGACACAAGATAAAAATACAACACAACGACGGAACGAAACAAATAAAACAGTATTATATCGGAGACGAACAAAAAAACAACAAAAGATACAACGCCGAGACGAAACAAAACACAGTAGTTTTCCAGACAGTAGAACGACCTTTCGGGAAGTGGTAGCTGTTTCCGTCATCAGGTAGAGACACACGGGTTTCAGGAACATTTATATCTCTAGCGCTGCTGAGGAATGAAATTATGTTAGTATGGAGAAGTGCCAGAAAGAAAGGTCGGGGAAAATGGGAGATGCCCGAGAAAACCCGCCGGCCAGTGGCATCGTCCGGCATTATTCCCACGTGCACTTTGAACTTAGGTGAGTGTTCCAGCCACTGGGCCAACCTCGACTCATTGTAAACTTTGAGCTAATAACAAACTGTAACATAGCGTTTGCTACGTTACATTTAAAGAAAATTTGTTTGTTCATTTAATTTGTCTAATAGTTGGTAACAATAACTCATGTATATTTCGATAAGTTTAACGTAATGCTAGGAAGCAGGGATTTGGGATAGTTTGTCTTTGGTAATGTTGTAATGTTTATTTATTTTATTGTACTGGTATCCACGCATTTT
>PNEQ01042755.1:131315-153334 GCA_003012365.1 Medauroidea extradentata | reverse complement strand
CCCCGGCGATGCGGGACACTCAGACCTGGCTGACGGCATGGGTGTTTTGAATGGGTGGACACATGTCAGTCATCTTGGACAAGAATTCAGCTCGGACGTAACTGAATATTACAGCATCACATAGAACGTTTAGCTTATGTCAGCCAGCATGGTCGGCGAGATTTGAGAATTCTCTGAGCGTCGTCGCGGGTGACTATAAATACCGGCCCACTGCGAACATGGAGGGAGTGATTGTTCGGTCTACTTGGTGAGTTTCGCGACGGACTTGGCATCGAGGGACGAGGCGGGACCAGCAGATCGAGGAGAGGCTATGGAGGTGTGAACGAAGGTGACACTCTTCGAGTGGTGTGAGTATAAGAGTGGACGAACAAGTTGAACTGTAGCTGTGCATTGTGAGACATTTCTAGATAGAAACTTATGTTGTCGGAGGACAGATTTGAGAGAGACGTTATTAATTATACACTAGAGTAGTAAATTACGCTTTTAGGGAGATTATCTGTATATCACATCTGTAAACGTTTATTTAAAAAGTGTGACTCGCGAGTGTTGCATACTTAATATAGAGTGTTTACAAAGATTGTAATATATTAAGAACTTGAATTTAATTAGTTAATTTTACTATCTAAGACCTTCATCCCAAACGAACATGGCTGTGCCCAGGGCAGCAAAATTGTTACAGTATTAAAAAAAAAACATCCTAAAATATTTTTTAGTAATGTGCGCCACACAGAGATGAATAACTTGGCGTATATACACCTTCAACAGATACTGAGCGACAATTGAAATTATTTTAACATGTAAAACACTACGCCTGCTCTCGCCGTGGCTCTGAGATAGGCAGTGACCTTAAACACCTTCTTATGGAAGAAATGTGACCTTGTGAACTGAACAACTAACTTGGCAGTATATTAGCGAGAACACTGGCTAGTGTTTACTTTCTTGTATACTTGTAATACACACTTTCATGAATAAGAAATAGGCTAGTGTGTGAGCTGGGCTTTACCCACGTCCTGCTACAAGACCGCCTAGCTGCGGCCTCGACTGTGACGTCACACTGGAGGGGGGGGGGCGCAAATCTCTTGGCCGACGAACAACAGCCCCGGGAAAGCGGCGCCTCATTACTTGAGACCAGGCAGCACACGACGGTGGTAATCAAACCGTAATAACACTCCTCTTACCTTCCTTCTTCCCCCGGCTGTATCTGCCAAAAATAAAGATTTGTTAACGAAAAACCCACCGAGACGATGCATGTGTACGCGGCACAAACACAGCTACCGGCATCCTTCCTTCTCCCTTCAATAACCTCCCTAACACACCGCTCAGGCCACGCCCCCTCAACACCTAGCAGTCCGTTTCGAATCTCTAATGAGGCCAATTGAGCAGCGGGTATGCTTGAAGTAGCTGCCTCCCCCCTATCTCTTCTCTTGTTTACAGCGCATGAGGGAACACGACTAATGGCGGCGTGATCACACGTTATGCACGGTAAGAGGGGTGTTCTCCGCGGCTTCCCGTCGACAAACACTAGTCTTGTACACTGCACCTCAAGGCGCCATTGTTGCCATCCGCTATAGGTACATGGCTACTCATATCTACGGACACGAAATTTTCGCGAATAAATTTTATACCACTTGGTTCTAATACTTTACCTGTAGTTCTAGTTTGGGGTTATTGGCTGTTGTTTTAGTGCAAAGTCGTTTTTCATTTGACTGTGCGGGTGCGGGTATTTGGCGGGTGACTTTATGCATTGTAAAAAATACCTGTCATCTCAAAAGTTTTGTTGTTTATTGTTACAGAACATTAAAAATAACATGCATACAAGTAGGACATATTAGCTGTACTTGGTTCGTCACTGAACATAACTTCAGTTTCCATGAGACGACTGGACATACTTTGGCTACATAATGTTCAACACGATTTGGGGGGAGGGGGGGCCCCTTCAACCCGGTAGCCCCTCCCCTTAAATCCGCCACTGACTGTGCCGACCGGAACAAGGTTAACTGAGACACAACACATATGCGACTTGTGTCTAGAATGCTAAGACGCTGAGAGTTATAACATTTACTACTTCTATGTAAAACTAGCTATAACTCTGCATATAACATTTGTGACATTGGCTCTTTGTGTACAGCGGGCAACACGTTATTGTGTAACACATTTTGTTGACAATCCCGTGTAGGTTTAATTACTTAAAATCTTTTCACCTGTTGTACATGTTCTGTATTGTTGTGCAGAGCCAATTGTGGAAAACCTAGATATGCTGAACCTACGTATTAAACATCCACCTCGGGTTCAATTTTGATTTTACATTAGTGAAAACTAGAGTGCTTCTCTCCTTTGCTTAGTTTTTCTGTTTTGCTTATTTTGATTTTATTGTGTGCGATAATTATTGCAATGCAACATTAGGGCTATGCATAAAAATGTTTGCCTGTCATATTAAATTTGTACTTGCTGTGTAAAAGATCTCCAACCAGAGCTATGCTGAAGGGGATGAACAATATATCTTTGTAATAATGTATTTCTGTCAGTGTGTATAATAAATTAAAATACAAATAAAATATAATATAAATTCAATCAATAGAGAGAGAAAAAATGTGTGGGTTAACTAACATTATTCTAGCAGACAAGAAAATGTTTTTATATTACTCATTAGAATGGCTTTTAATTTTTTCCCCCAAATTTTTAAATAATATAATAGTTCGAAATTTACTGCAGATGAGATTTTTTTTTATTTATTTTTTTTTTTTTTTTTTGCAATTGGTAACAAAGTGAGTGAAACTGTGACTTTGACTGGTCATATTGCTAAACATATTGGAGAAATATGATATCTGTAAATGTCATCAGTTGTAGCAATGTCTGCGTTATAAAAATAATCCATACAAATATGAAATACAGGACTCACTTCTTTTTTGTAAATTTATCAGTGCGTCTGTTTCACTTATAAATATTTATAAACTATATTTGCTTTAAATATCTTCCCTGTCATTAATCTCACTTAAATTGTGAGAGATAGTATGTATATATAAATACACTCTCTCAATGCAAGTGAGATAATAATATATCCACGTGGAATAATTAAATTATTCGAAAATAAATCAATTTAAATTAAGAAGTAAAACTGCCGTTCGCTACACAGGAGCGCTATTGCATTGAGCATTGAGTTCCCTCTCTTTGCTTTAGGTTTACAAACTGTTTGATTGCTCTTGTACCCTGTAGCTCGATGACGTGCTCGGTTGTAGAAGTACACTCGCCTATCTACCAATGTATTTTGCTTGACCCCCTTGTTGTTTGGCTGCAGTTCACCAAGTTACCGATATTGCTATACATTTTTAGCGCTGTAATCCGGGCGGTCGGGCCCAAATTCCCCCCACTTCCCTCCCACTAAGATAAACAATTTATCAAAACGTATTTTTTATCAATTTATGAAATACTTTCTTCGCTCACAAATTTAAGAAAAGGCTCCAGCAATCTTTATTTACTTAATAATGTTAACAATAGGAAAAAGTGGACGGAGTTTGAGTCCGACCGCCCGGATCACAGCGCCAAAAAACACAATATTCTCGGTAACTTGGTGAACTGCAGCCAAACAACAAGGGGGTCAAATATCCAGGCGAGTGTCCAGACCTGTTCTTCTACGACCGTGGTCCATACATGTCTTCTGTGGCCGTGGTCGTCACCATAAAGTTGTCTCTGACTCAAACAAAGACGTTATAAAAGAACAGCGAACCAAACAACAAAGAACTAAGACCTTGTAATCCGTGACGAAGCTACCTCCGTGGAGAATGGCAACAAATACACTGTTAACTCTCTCTAGACATTCATCAAGTTTTATGTTTCTGCACTTTATTTTGTAGCTGTGCGCTTGGCAGCGCATACGCTCAAATTGTCTCTCACTTGTGTTGTGCAATCACGAATAACCAGTTTACAAACATTTGAAATTTGCTGCGTCGTGATTATTCGTGTTCTTCCCTTAATGCGTAGCTAATGTGTGTGCGTGTGTGTACATTTTACGCGACTTTGCATGGTAGTAAAAGTGCAGGAAATATATTGTTTGTGTTTCTTGAACAATCAAGTAAATAACTGTCGTCCTATAAGTTTATGCTACGCTGTGATAATCTCTGGTGTTCTTAATTAACTTCGTGGTTGGTATTATTGTTCGTACAGCGAATGGATACTGTTTCTAATTTCAAAAGTGTCCTTATTTTGTTTATGAGGAAATCAGCTTAAGCATATTTTGAAAGAAACAACAACGTTAACATAGACTGTACGTCCTGGTAAATACACGCACTTGAGTTCATACTGTGAGATTCGCTGGTTCCGAACTAGATTGTCTGCATTGTCATTCAGACTTCATTTTAAAACATTATTCTAGTAAAGAGTGATAAATATTTAGAGTATGAAAAATGTCATCTAGTTTGGCTGTCGGCATTGGCTGAGTTGTACTTACAACATGTATGTTGTTCTATAGAAGGGCAAAACAGATTGTTGTTTCCATAGAACAAATAGTAGTCTACTAACGATCAAACTGCAGTTAGTCCTGTCCCTGTCAGTGTGGGGTAGCAACCAATCAACTCAAATCTGATATATATTGGCTTAGCTAAATCCGAACTCCAATGAAACACCACCTTGACTGTATAGCTGCTAGTGTAGTATATTTGCTCCATATTTTATAAAATACTTTCTAACTGTTTCGTATCTACAGTACCTACTAGTACATATTGAAATTGTAGAAAGAATTCTTGACATAAGTTTTTTTTTCTTGTCATTAAATTGTGTTGTTAATTTAATGCTCGATAGTGTCAAAGTAAACTATTTATCTTGTACCTATCCACTCTGCATTGTGTAATGTAAAATTGCTTGTATCTTAACTGTACTCTGTCGCCATCTAAATTTCTGTGTAACCATAATCTCTCAAGATTCCCGATCGAGCTCTGCTCCAGGGAATCAACAGAATAAATTGTTGTAATCATCTAATGTAAGAAATGTAAAATTAATAAATAAAAAAGAATGCCTAATAAATTGCAGTCTATTGTGCAGTTCACTGAACTCGTGAAAAATGTCCTGTCTCTAGAAACAATTGTCGTGCAGAAACTTTGTGAGGTCGGGAGAAATGGCTCTATAAACACGTGACTGAGGTCAACGAACACTCGCCTCTAGTATCGAGTAGAGCCGTGCTTATTAAACACTTACTTCGCGATAAGGGGCTCGCCGGCTTTCCTGACGTGAGATTTGCTAGGTTTACCGAACTCGCTTAAGGCGCCCGCCTGGTGGCCGTGTGTTAGTGTGAGTGAGGCAGGGCGCCAAGGGCGATGTTGACCGGCTCACCTGGTGCTGTATCGCCTCTACCGCAAGAAACAACGTGCAGTAGTATCGCCGAACACTCGCCTCCCTGACACTTTCAGTGGTCACTCCATATTTTATTGGTGAAAAGTTTTAAGTTAAGTCCATTACATGCTCCTACGGTAGTTTCATACGAAACCCGTGAGCAGTTTTTCAGATATAACATGCTGGAAAAGTTGTTTTAAGCCATTTTAAGGGGCTCCGAATTTATTTTTCTAATCGGTGTGATGCTTCGAAACGAGCCTTCAGTCATGGTTTTAAGTGTATTTTCTTTCCATACATAGACACATTGGGCATAGGTGGACTAGTTTCTTTGAAAAACGTATTTATGAACACGCGGCAGCGCACTTTGAGTACGTGGTAGGTGAGGCCCTTAATGCAAATATTAAGTAGATTTCTAAATTGAGGCCTTTGCAACTTGCTTCTCAAATGACCTCTGCTAAGATCATTCCGAAGTTCAAGTTCACGTAAAACACAACTATTAATTAATTTAGAAAATAGTGTTATCAGTAAACATGGAAATAACCTGTCCTACACAGCGAGCCAATGAGAATCATATGCACAGATGAGTGAAAAAACATTATGGGTTCAAGAATGCGCACATATAAAAAAATCACAGCTGTTTCGCTTATAGCCACTTGCAGCTATGATTTAAACTATTTCGCTTTATAAATTCTGTCTCAGACCGACATTGACAGTCGGGGGAAACAGTAGACATTGCCAGGTTTCATTGACGTATGTAATTCTTCTTCCTTGGCCGGCGCGTTCACATAGCTCTCGGCTTGTAATAATCGTCGCACGATACTAGCAAACGTTTTTTATTCGTCTGTTAAAACTCGTCACTCAGTTGTACATACATGTTGATTAGTGACCAAAAAGTTTCGCGAGTAAATTTGAAGTAAGATACGATTTTAAGGGGGATGGTGCGCCAAAGTTGCGATTTTTCACAATTTTTGAAATAAATTTTTCCCCTCGTTTATCATCGAAAATCAAGGATCGACAACCTAAACATAATAGTTTTGCACAACTTGTTACATTACTACATAGCCACAGACTGTCTTATTTTTGGATCAGTGATGGCAGATAAGAAAGAAGAGACATTTTTTCCTGTCTGCCATCAGTGCTCCACAATAGTCTGTGACTATGAAATAAAGGAAGAAGGTGTACGAAAGTGTAATATACGGATTGTCGAGCCTTGATTTTCGATAATAAGCGAGGGAAAAATATTTATGTCGAAAATTGTGAAATTCCCCTGCTGTGGCGTTCCATTCCCCTTAAACTCTTACAGCCTACATATCCAATAGTGATTGTTAGAGGTACGATTATTTTGCGTATTGGTAGTGACCGGAACAATTCGCGGGTTCAAAGACCTGTAGGCTGTCTCCAAAAATATGTGTACACTCAAGCAAACAATAGCTGTACACCAGCTGCTCGCTGATACGGTGGTACGGCCCTGCATTTAGTCAAACATTTGTTATTGCTTGTACGACGTCTCCCGCTGGCCGATATTGTCGTGACTTACCGCGGAGAATACTTACACGGTAGAGACGCCAATCTCTGTGAAGACGTAACACACGTCTATGACAACACATACTAGTTCGTACGTAGACAATTGAATAGCAGATTATGCTCTGTTATTTGTAGGAAAGTAAAGTTTAGTCTGCTACGAAATAAATAACGCGAATTTGGTATGTCTCTAATTTTAAAATTAAAAATTAAATGTTCACCAAATGAAAGTCAGATAGAGGCTTGTTGTCTGGAAGAAGACTACACGACAGCTCACTGACTTGTGCCTAGAGACTAGATGCGCGTGCTGGGTCGTCCTTATAGCTCCCACTCTTCTAGGCATTGAACGGCCGAAGTATGTTCCCTAGGCGTCTACCTTAACAAATGTGTCCCGTTAATATTGTTACATATAATGTAAGCATTACAGATCTGTAAGTAAGTCGTACAGCAGGGTAGGATTTCCAATCTGTTAATGTTAAAGTAATAAATAATACGGTTAGTTAGAAATACGTCAGAATTATTTCTAACAGTAGCAATACACTCAGTGGCGGCTGTAGGATTGTTGCCAGGCAGGGCACAAGTTGCAGAGAACTGTATATAGTTGTGCCCTAGTTGACGCTACAGCCACTGACACGCTGGTATGTAGGTGGCGCTTATTACTGACTGGTTACAACACAATAAGTAGGTACAGGAATTTTTTGGTGAAAAGATTTTTGCCTCACTTTATTTCAGTGTCTTACGTGCACACCTGTAGCTCAACTTCATGGCTATTGACAGAGTGTTTTTTTGCTGAGTCGTTATTCATTTGACTGTGCCAATCAGTACACGGATAACTGCCACACAACACGTCTGTGATTTGCGGGTTCAACCCCCACTCGCTGGGTGTTACGGCATCCAATCACTGACCACAAAGCAGAGATGCAGGTGCGCACGTAAGGCACTGAAACAAAGTGCTGCAAAAATGTTTCGCGAAAACTACTTGGCCCTAACAACAATTAGCCAGTAGCCTACATATTTCATGATCATTGATATACTGTACGACGGCGCGTTCACACGAGTGTACAGTTCTCGACATGTTGTGCCCTCCCTGCCAACAACCCTCGAGCCGCCACTGACTAGTATGTACAGAAAATATATCGTGCTTCTTTGGAAGGGAAGAAGTAGACAAAATACTCTGTAATTTTCTTCGCTCGTGACGTACAGGCAAGGACAGTAATAAGTGAGGAAAGTTGCGAGGTTTCTAATGTCGAGCCATCTGTTGCACTTGGGCAATCTGTCGCAGTTTAGGTTCGCTTGGCGCGAGCTAGGTTTTCTATTAATGTCAGCATCGCTTAGGCAGTAGGCGTATTAATTTAAGAGCCATCAGAGGAGGATGACTGGGATATTATTATGTCGTTCCGCGGCCGGTCAGTGTTTCCAGCAGTTACTGCAGGGGGACCCCCCCCCCCTCCTAGCCATGGGTTCGCAGTCACAAAGCGTGCCAGGTGAGACAACATTACGCCGTGGCAAATGACACGTGGCCGTCCATTATTGTGTCGTTACACTGCCAGGATGAAGACGTTGGCAGTTGTGCGACCTGTCATTGTGGCCTGCCATGATGTTGATGGTTTCCTGCGAAAATACAGCCATTTCCACCGTTAAGGAAATTGATTTTATATTCGAGAATATTTTCACGTCTTATATAAGTCAGACAATCGATGAAATACATAATGACTACAGAGAGAAAGTCAATAATATCTAATATACAGGTTAACGATGCACATTTTTAAGTACGTGATTAAATTAAGTAAAAATAGGTTAAATGTACATATTCAAAAATTAAAACTGCTGAAGTTTTAGTTATTTCAGGTACTTGTACTATTAATTTGACAATATAACACTTGAGTCCTAATTAATGCATTTACAACGAGTATAAAATGTCGAAGGTAGAGAAAAAAAGTGAATATTGAAATATTTTGATGTTAGATATTTACTGAAAACTTAAAAAAAAACTACATCTTTATTTAGATAACTGCTTTATATCTTTGATGTGTCTTGTAACCATCAGTCCAGAGAGTTAAAAAAATACTTCATACATCCGCATTTATTTATTTTACTTGTCGGGATTTTTATTCAATGACAGTTAAGTAAAGCCATTGCCTGATTTTATATTTGCCCATGTTTGGTATGACTATATTAGTATTCTTACATAAAAAACTTCGTCATACTGAAGTCATGTTAATAGTCGTAAATTAGAATACTTTTTTAAGCTTTCAAACAAGACATGTGAACGTATTAATTTTCTTACACAAAATTTAAAATTATTGGTTTGTGAATTATTTATGTGTAGGATAAGAGGAGGATAGAATATTTACATAGCTTAAGAGGGCGTGGTACACAATTCAACGCTAAAACATTCATCTATAACTGTAGGTTTCTTGATGCCAATTTGCGGAAATTAAACAATAGCAATCCTAGACAACAGTTTTAGCCAACGTTTCAAACAAATTTATTTCCAGTGTTACGAACTTCTGAGGCACAATCTCTGACGCTGCAACCTCGTGCATTTAACTGCGGCGCAAGAGATCATGCGTAACGAATTAGTAGGCCTAATTCTGGATAAATATTTACTCTTAAAGTTGGCAAATACCATTATCTAGGATTGTAATTGAGTATTTTATCCACATTGGCTTCGAAAAAAGCTGAGAATTCAATTGATGTTTTCAGCGTTTATTTATCTACCACGCACCCTTAAATACGCCTGTAAATATTCAAACAATTCAGTTGAATATAAAGTATTGTAACACAACACTATATAGGGCCTAATTGTTGTTCCACTCTCCCACTAAATTTGGTCATACATTCGTGTTAACTGAAAGTACAGGTTCCTAAAGCTGGCATGAAATTAAATGAAAAAATAACACCGAAACGTATTTATTTACAGCTTGGAGAACATGTTTGGGCAGAATCGCATATTTCTGAGGCGAAATCACTGTCGGCGATTTTTTTATATTTCTTTTAAGTGCCAGAAATTACTCTAATCGAATGCGTCACGATGTAATTTTTGCTAATGAAGTTGGTAAATCGTATTATCAAGGAAAAGTCATTTTTATATACTATAAACACTGCGAGGACTACATATTACTAGGTATATCAAGAAAATGAAGAAGAGAGTCTACTATATACAACAAAGTTAGGACACCAGATTACTTTAAAATAACTTTGTCTATCGTCTTGTATTCCTATACTTCTTCTAGCTTGTTCGTACACCAGGTAACTTTAATACAAAATCGATACATCAATATCACGCATAGAAAGGGAGAATGATTTATCGCGGTGAATGTTAACTATTGTCTTTATTTCACTATAACATGACCATGTGACCTTTGAATGATTTTTGCAAACAGGGTGTTTTGACTGCTGAAGTGTTTTCTTAAGTATACATAGAGACTCCGAATTGTAATGAAACGTTTCTGCAAGCGCTTCAGTGTCTCGCGTGTTCATCTGCAGCCTCTCTTAGTGGTCAGTGATTGGTTGTTTTTAGTCGTTACGTGACTTAATGTTTCACTGCAAATGCCACGCGTGTGTTGTTGTAGTACCTTTGTTATGATTGGTACATTCAAAAGAGAAACAGTTATTCACAAAGACAAGCTTCCAATAACAATGAAACAAACCGCAGATGTGCACGCAGGGTATTGAAGCAAGTTGATGCAGAAATATTTTCGCGAAAATCAGGTGTACTATAAAAATAGTTTGTAAATTTGCCACACGTACATACAGGAGCGCTAAGAAAGTATGTATGGTATAATAGTTTCCCAGACATACATGGTAGCACTCCTAACCTCTTTTATATAACAGTCAAATATATACTGAAGTTACCAGACTTGTATTGTAACAAGTGTAACAGTTTGCATATTTACAAGGCGAGTATAGTAACTGTACCATACTGTGTTTAGGTTCATTACTTCCTAGACATTTTAGGAAGTTTTTTTACAGTGTAGATATACACCATATGTGACGTTCGTCCTCATTTACTGTCGTGTCTTCATCAGACTGGACCAATGATAACTCAGGTGTTCTTGTACAGGATATTTCTGATTGTTAGTCTTCAAACAACTTACATAGCCATTCTCCAATAATACAAGGTACGTGCTGCTATGGGCAGTTCGGGATAAAGTGAACACTCAAGAAAACCCCGCTGAAGTTCTATTTCCAGCCAATTAGTATCTTTCCACGCTTAGCGGCTAACGACGGGGTATGTCTAGCCTCTCTGGACACGTCACGTGGTGTTTGCGCTTGTAAGATATACTGTGCAGTCAGTATGAATATATATAGTTTATTAAAAAAGGTTTATTGATTATATAAAATACAATTATGGCAATTTCGGTTAAGTTTGTTTCAGTATTGTTGTATTTCAATAGTAAAATACATGGAACTATATTGCGGAAGTTAGCTACCAACCATGCAAGCAGTAAGGTAACTATAGTTAATGAAGAATTATATGCAGTAACGGCTAGTGATATTTTTTAAAAGTTAAATTTTTAGTTCTCATTTTATACCGAATGACCTATACAATGTTTTGTAAAGTACGATGGTACGAAAGACTATTTATGATGTACTACCATCCCGTCGTATTGAAGTGAGATGAAGTGATATCTTACTGCCCTTTAAGTGACATTCCTTCCTGCGCTTGAAATGTGTTGCAGGAAGTTGTGACTATTCTATTTTACGAAACTATGTACCGCGCATTTTATTTGTACATCTACGAAAATAACACACATTTCAAACTACGTCGCTATAGTTTTAAAAATTCGGCACGTTTATTCGAAACATAATTTCCGGGCCCCTCGAAATGGCCAAATATGGGGTTTCTGACTACCATATCTGTAAAAATGATAACCGGATTGGAAAAACACAACTATAGAAACAAGCGTTAGACTTTGAACTATGCTGGCCACACATAAAGTAATGTGTTCACAGCTTCAAGTCGCACAGGGTAAAGGATAATAGTAAAGCACTGCAGGCCAGGTGAGAGGCTTGCACGGAGAGGCGATAATACATTACATACACCAGTCAACGGCTCCCTTACTGCTCCTACCTCACACACACAAACACACACAGCCTAGCTAGGCAGGCCCCTTAAGCCTATAAGTGTGAAGTGAGGTGAAGGGACAGCACAATATACATGCCGAGCAGGAATTCTAACCCAGGACCTCTCGCATTGTAGACCGGGTCCTGACTGACTACACTGCTCTCCTTGTACTGATATTGAACTATTAGCTTGGAGACTAGAGCAGCGTATTCAAGGACGGAGTATTTCATTGTCTACATTTGTTTACCTCATGTTAGTTCACCGTGTCCTTGCAGCAAGGTTTGCTATTGCCACAGTGTTTGTACAACCGTCCTAACTACATTGTCGTCTTATAATGCATTCAGAGACACTCTCATTGCTACGTACACAAACTTCACGATTAATCGAGTACATTTATAACATTAAATATAAACAATAAAATACAAAATGCGTGTGTATATATATATATATATATATATATATATATATATATATATATATATATATATCTAGTCCGTTTACTTTCGAGTGCGAAGAACTCAGTGCACTGAAACTTTTACATGCTAGCTGGTACTAGCAATTTAATTCACACGGTTTTAAATTAAATTTCGCTAATATTTCAGGAACAAAAAATTTTTTTTTTTGAAAATTGCTAAATGGGCAAAACGACCGTTTTAGAATTGTTTCCTACATTTTTTGGAGCCTATTCAGCCCTTAATTAAGGGCGCGGTCTCCCGCAATTTTCATCACCATGTTTTAATTTTTCCTTTGTACCAGATATTTGTTTTCTTATTTTAGGCACAAAATGAGACCAAATTTGGCTCTTATGAAAATTGTTTATCTCTCATAGTTTTCTCGTAATAGCTTGTTAAAGTCAAAATTTGCAATGAGCCATGACGTAAAAGCAAAGCGAAATAAAACAATTTACAAGACGAAAATTTTATCACATTTTGTGTCTTAAACAAGAAAAAACCATTACAAATATAAAAATTAAGACATGGAGATGAAAACTGCTGTATACCGTGCCCTTAAGCTGGTTATACCCTATCCCAAACAAAATCATTTATTTTTTCAATATTGATTTTGTTTCCCTTAAAAAATGTATTTCAGTTTACACGCATACTCAGCCGGTACATAACTTACTACCACAAATACTTGGTTTGTTTACAGACAATTTTAAACATAATTTATGTTATTTTATATATTGTTTGTTGGTCAAAGTGTTGTTGGTTAATTGTTTTTGGGACAACTACCAGATTGATTTGATATTGGTGAAGAGTAGAGTACATTCAACCTACTCTGCCTACTCTGTACTATTCTCCACCCACACAAGCTATCCTCTAGTAACACAAGAATATGTGAGAGATCTTTGTATGCACAACACAAACACATCACATAACAAATCACTCAAGAGAATATTCAGAAGTAATAGGGCAAACAGACCATACATCGAGATACCAGGGACGTAGTTAGGATTTCAGTTTGGGGTGGGTCCAACATCACCCATTCCCCACTTCAGAGCGGGGGGGGGGGGTCCGGGGGCCCTCCTCCGTAAACATTTGTATTTCAAGGTGTAAAATGGGGCTGTTTGAGCAGTTTTCTTTATAGAAATATTGAACTGTTTAAAATACTAACATTGTCATACATATTATTTTTACAAAGACCGTCACATTTCAAGAAAAATACACTTTGAAATTCGCAGCTAAATTCAGTTAAAATTCCTCATCTTCAGTTAGACATTCCATTGTATTAAGCTTCACTAAAAGCCTATAGATGGTAGCTGGTAGAACCCTTGGATATTTCTTTGCGTTCTGGAGTCTATGAGGAACAACAAATCATTTTACATTTTATTTATTTTTGTTTGGCTGGAAGGGGAGGTCTGGACCCCATGGACCTTCCCCCTGGCTACGTCCCTGATCACAGCTTAATATCGGGATAAACCACACTGCGGGCTACACAATATTTGTAAGGATCTGTACACATCGTTCACTAGCTTACCGGTAGATAGCAGGCGTGTGTATTTTGGACACTAAGTGACCACTGTGCTAAATATAAGATCACAATAACAATCTTTAACATATTTGTATTACTGAAGTTCGTGGCCTTACACTCTAAAAAATAGTTTGTACATTTGCCAAAAGTGCATATAATAGCGCTAAGAAAGTATGTATTGTATAATAGTTTCCAAGACATCCATGGTAGTACTCCTAAACCTTTTATAAAACAGTCAAATGTATACTGAAGTTACCAGATTTGTTTTGTAACAAGTGTAACAGTTTGCATATTTACAAGGCGGAAGTATGGTAACTGTATCATACTGCGTTCAAGTTAAGGCCTCGCTCTATATAAAAAAATCCATTCTAAGGTTGCAGCTAATTCATTCAAGTGAATGATAATAAAAATTTAGGCTCAGCATAAATTTCATTTGAAATATTGAAAAATACAAGGAAACTGTGACATAGCACAATCACTATGTGAAGAATCAAGATGTAATTCAATTTCTTTTATTAATTTCGCTAGCAATTTTGATTTCTGCTGCAACCTTAGAGTGGACAGAGTATCGTTTTGCAGTGGTTTCGAAAACACTTTTTAACGCAAATTAATACATATATCAAAAATTCATTCTGGCAGTTTTAACACTTATACATCATCTTGTGTATATGAATTGTTTTGTTGCAGTACACCGAATGGATTTTTAGCTTTTTACCCCTGAAGTAGCACAAATTTTGTTGTCAAAATAAGCCAAAATAAAGCAAAATAATTTTTTACTAGCAAACGGTACATTATTTTAAAAAACGCTCTGGCAAAATTGTGTATCGTATGACTGCACACAGTCCGAAATTTTTTTCAAAGCATTTTGTTACAAATATTCAACTGATTTGCAATTGTTTGAAATAAATGGAAGATCATGACCTTAATTACTTCCTCAACATTTTCGGAAGTTTTTTAACAGTGTAGATCACGAAGTACAGGTCTACCCTATATTTCTATGGATGAAATATCAAACAAACAACATAGCGACTGTTAAGTAGGGTATATAGTATTGACGTGGGAGTCGCTATATACACTAGGTATCTGAGAGCTCTGCACCCTCACAGCATCCAGGCAGTGATGGACCACACTAGGCGAGGGACAATGGCGATCATGCTACCCCCAACCACCCGGCCAGTCACGCCTCCCAGAATGTTTAAATACCATGTAAAATTGAATTTTATTTCCAATAAGCCTTTTCAAGGCGTGATGTCCTGCTTCGTTAAGGGCGGTTGATGACGCAGCATCGCTGTGAGGTGGTCCTGGCAGCCTTTGTTGCTGCAAGAATGCTCCCGTGTAGTCTGTGTGCTCAGTGCAACAGCGGCCTATGTCCCTTGTCGTTACACACCTGGCGAGATATGTTTCCTTTACCCTTACCATCCCTTGTCGACGAGATATGCTCTTTATAAACTTCAAACTGCAGCGTCGTCATTGAATTACCTTCCGAATTATGTTAGACCTTCTCCACCGCATTACTTCGTCGTGGGTAAAAATATTCAAGAACTAGAGATAATGATTGTTATTTTTAACATTTTTAATACACGTGATATTTGAATATATTACTTGTAAACATACTTTTTTTTAATTTGAATTCTGATTCTGCCAGCAGGAAAATGTGACCATGCTATATGTGGCCACTCAATTTTTTTTTCAAATCTCTTTTTAATTATTCTTTGTTGTGGCGGAATTTCGGGAGAGTGCAGGACCTAAGTGACTGTTAGTTAGGAACTTTATGTTTTACGTTGGTAGACATGGGCATTGAGGCAGCCATGTTGAAATGTAACATCCGACAGAAACCGCAATCCTGTGCTTCTCTGGAAATGTTACCGTGCACAGTGTTATTACAGTGGGACTTTTATTCGAGTGCATAGTCACGTGTGGATTACTGGTCCGTCTGGAGACTTCAATATTTGTACCTCTGGGTTTGCGTGAAGAAACTTCACACGAATCCAAACACTAGTCAGCAATTGTATTACACTTTATTTAGAATATATTTCCACCCAAATTGTTTTAGTGAAATATCACTGCGTGTATTCATGACACGAGACACAATATCCTTCAATACACTTAGATCACGTGGTAATCGTGTTTCATAGATCTGGGTGTATTACTGGAGAATTTGTTCCTCGCCTCCTCCTCACCACTGGCTATCGTGTGCCGGCCATTTCAACTATAACATTTCCGTGGACATCTGAGAGTCATGTATAGGTTGGCACCCCTGAAATTCTCGAAAATATTTCTGCACCAACTGTTCTCTTACGTGCACCTCTGAGGTTTTGCTTCATTGTTGTTGGCAGTGCCTTCATGGAAAGACTTTTCTCATATTACTGTACCAATCAACATAAGGTTACTATGATTTGTAGTGAATCGTTGAGACACGTAACATTAAAAACATCAAATTATTATATATTGAAATAATTCGCGTTTTCGTTGACTTGTAAGCCAGCCTCAAGGGTGCGGTGTGTAGCAATTTTCATCACCACAAGTTTATTTTTATATTTGTACCAGACATTTTTTTTTATTTTATCTTGCATAGTTTTTACGTAATGGCTCGTTAAAGACAAAAGTTACATGTTACCTTTTTAGGGACGACACTAAAACCAACTCACTTACGTCTTAAGTAACTGCTTGCGTCATAGCCGCCGTGTACCAGTTGTCCTGAGTATTAGAATGTTCAGATTTAATTGGGTTGTCAGGTGAGTAGTAATTATGGTAGTGTCAAATAGTTTATATAATTTAAATTAATGTGTAATTGTGTAATGAATGGTAATAAATAATGTATGGATAAATGTGAAGCAGCCCGAGCAAGGGAACAACCACAGTTTTAAAACGAGCACGCTGATCATTAGTTCTTATGCTAGCGATCTATGTTCTATGCTTACTGTTATGTTATTAATTGTGTACCCACCTTTGAATTGAGAATGCGACAACATTTCAGTGCCATTGCCATGTCGTCGAACGGTAGAGAAGAAGCCCCACCCCTTCCGCCCCCCTGCAAGTATCAACGTCAGTCCTGTAGCAGTTTCAGATGAGATCTCTGGTGAGGGGAGAGGCAGAAGTGGGGGGAAGGGGGGATACAATAGTGACGTAGGGATGGTTCTATTGTGTCGAGCAAGCTGGTTGGTCTTCTCTCAGTGGACTGACAACCGTGCCACAACACATATCTTGTCTTTGTGAACAACAAGTGTGTGTTGACAAGACGACACTAACCCTCGCCTTGTCAACTATGAGCTACACACTTCTATAGTTGCGCAGGTCAGTTCGCGCCCTAATGCCTTCTCAAACAATTCGCTGTATTTAGTTTACTGTTTATGCAACCCTATTATACCAATTATACTCTTCACAAAATTAACCCCGTACAAATAACTTTTTGATTAGACTTTGAGCAATGTGTAAACTTTAAGGCAATCGAGAACATAAGAATATTTGGTTCTTCCTGCTGAGAACTTATGGGTTTCTAAATACTCGTCATACAATTAAGATAGTAACTTAATTTAAAAAAATTCCATTAGGTTAAAGAACTTAACCTATTTTCCTATTTCAATTTATAAATATACACACAGGAAAACAATTAAATATCTCTGTTTTCATAAAATAACTGTCGGTCGCTAAATACTTAATAATACTTGATGTGGTACACAATGCGTAAATTAATGTAAGGTGCGAATTTCTGAAAGTGAATAATTACGGATAACAAACAAAAAATATTCCTGACTTACTAACTCACAATTATTATTATGGTAGATTACGATGGTAAATTTCTTACATTCTTACATTCACTGAAAATTGTAGGCTCTAAATATACACGTTCCGAAAGTGTATTTACGAACAACTATAGTGTATGTAAAAATATTATTTGCAAATTTTTATCTTCGTAACTAATTACTGCGTTGCCACATCGTCTTAGGTTCACGTGACTACATTTTCCACTTGTAAATATTTTTTCCTCCCGCAGTTTTCCCATAACAGCGTGCCAAATCAGAATTCGCAAGTTAAGGGAACATGGTAATAACAAAATAAAGTGCGTTACTTGAATTAAATACGTTACACTCAACTTGGCTATTATGGGCAACATTCTTAAAATATTTAAAATCACACAACAGTCCTTATGTTTTTTTAATTGCCATATGTGAAGTAAATTGTCATAACTTTCATATTTTTTTTTTAAAGCACAAAGGAATCTCGTTCGCGTAAGACACTAGGTTTTTGTTATTGCTATGTTCCCGTAACTTGCACATTTTGATTTTGTCATGTCACTATGGGAATACTGTGAGAGTTAAAATATTTTAACGAGTGGAAAATGTAGTCACAAGTGACGTCTATAAAGCGAGGACCATGCCGTGCAAATATAAAATTATGAATTTTTGTTACGTGGCCGCCCTTAAAGAATACACTTACATTTTATGAGCGTATTTCTATATTTAATATTGTCAATCAGTTTTCGAAAAGGGCAGAGATATATTTTTGGTTATGCACGTTTTACCGAAGCAAGGTAAGATCTGAAACTTGTGCGAAAGCACACCTTCTTAATTACGAGAATATCTCGTATAAGGTGAACCTCGTTCATGTCAGGTTTTCGGTTCATGACTCTGCAAGTTTAACGGAACAAATTATTCTATTTTCGTTCTATTATGTCACGAGACTAACTGTATTTCTACCATAGGTAGAACGAAAAATCGCGGAAAAAATTTGCTAGTCAAAATTGTCTCTAAAACGCTGTATCATGTATCGTCATGTATGCGATTGGACGGCATTTATTCGACACGGTCCAACAGTTTGCAGACGAATAACAAACTGTTAATTTCGGCGTACCACGATTTTCATTGCTCAGGCGATTTAGAACTCCCGAATAACGAAAAAAGAACACTGGGCCTATAAAAACTTCCTAGGAACCTGGTACACGGTCAGTTTACCCAAGGTTATTCACCCCTTCTAACCATATAGATGGGCGTAAATCTTAGTTATGTGTGTTAAGAGGAATATGTTGAGTTATATCATTCATTAACTCATTCCTAGAGATAATGGTTTATCGTGGGAAAACATGACTGTTTGATGGATTTCAACACACGTTCAGCTTATTAGATTATTACTGGGTTGCTCTTTCAAGTACAGCTGTTACCCTATTTGACTGAGCCAATTAGAATCCCGATATTTAAAGACGATAGTTAGAGACACTGGAAAATCGCGGGAATAGTTGACTGTTTGCTAGGCTCCAACGTGATGTATATAACACTGAATGTTTTGTATCAACATTGGCTACGGTTTATTTGAATCATTGTTTCTCTGTACAACAGGCCCAGTTAGAACTGCATAGCTTGGACACACAGCGTGTGTGATTTGTCCTAAACTGTTCACGCGTATCACGGTTTATATACTACAGTTTATTGGAGACTATCTGAAACATTTTCGCGATTTTCCAGTGTCGCTAACGATGGTTTATCGCGAAAATGTTTTGTGCCAACATAACCTTGAAAACGCTGTAGTTAATTGCAACACATGATTGGATAATGAACATCTGACACAGCATATATGTCTGTAACCCAGGAACAGGTTTAAAATTAGAACGGGGTGTTCTTATTGTCTCAGTCAAATAGGGTAACTGGTGTAGATACCAGAGCAACCCAGTAATAATCTAATAAACTGAACGTGTGTTGAAATCCAGCAAACAGTCAAGTTTTTCCGCAATATACCATCATATCTAACCATAATCTCTAACCGTCATCTCAGCTCATTCCATATCACACAGCAGGCAAAGGGTAGCAGAAATTAGCAAGGGATTTCAGGAAATACTAAAACAAACTTTACAATTTTGTATAATCACAAGTCACCCCTGATTTTTGCGAAAAGGAGTATGCACCATCTTGTTTCAGTAGCGTGTTATGATTGGTGAAGTAATACGAGATACGTCCCTGCACAAAGCTACACTGTCAATAACCACGAAGCACAGTTGTAGAAGAGAAATGGAGACAATGACATTAATTGCTACACAATTATTTTCGCAAAACGCACAAGTCTCTAACTATAGTCAAACACCTGTAAAATGACTTACATGATTGCGCCATTGTTTATGAAACTCTTCCTTGAAGACTGTGAACCTATATTAAGAGCCTTTGTCATGCAATATCCATAATTTATCTTAAATTCTTCCTGATTAAATATTAGACATATTAAATTCTTCCTGATTGAATAATTGGCAGATTAAATTCTTCCTGATTAAATATTTGGCAGGATAAATTCTTCCTGATAAATATTTGGCAGATTAAATTCTTCCTGATTAAATATTTGGCAGATTAAATTCTTCCTGATTAAATATTTGGCAGATTAAATTCTTCCTGATTAAATATTTAGCATATTAAATTCTTCCTGATTAAATATTTGGCAGATTAAATTCTTCCTGATTAAATATTTGGCAGATTAAATTCTTCCTGATTAAATAATTGGCAGATTAAATTCTTCCTGATTAAATATTTGGCAGATTAAATTCTTCCTGATTAAATATTTGGCATATTAAATTCTTCCTGATTAAATATTTGGCATATTAAATTCTTCCTGATTAAATATTTGGCAGATTAAATTCTTCCTGATTAAATATTTGGCAGATTAAATTCTTCCTGATTAAATATTTGGCAGTTTAAATTCTTCCTGATTAAATATTTGGCAGATTAAATTCTTCCTGATTAAATATTAGACATATTAAATTCTTCCTGATTAAATAATTGGCAGATTAAATTCTTCCTGATTAAATATTTGGCAGATTAAATTCTTCCTGATAAATATTTGACAGGTTAAATTCTTCCTGATTAAATATTTGGCAGATTAAATTCTTCCTGATTAAATACTTGCCATATGAAATTCTCCCTGATTAAATATTTGGCAGATTAAATTCTTCCTGATTAAGTATTTGGCAGATTAAATCCTTCCTGATTAAATATTTGGTAGATTAAATTCTTCCTGATTCAATATTAGACATATTAAATTCTTCCTGATTAAATAATTGGCAGATTAAATTCTTCCTGATTAAATATTTGGCAGATTAAATTCTTCCTGATTTAATATTTGGCAGATTAAATTCTTCCTTATTAAATATTTGGCAGATTAAATTCTTCCTGATTAAATATTTGGCAGATTAAATTCTTCCTGATTAAATATTTGGCAGTTTAAATTCTTCCTGATTAAATATTTGGCAGATTAAATTCTTCCTGATTAAATATTTGGCAGATTAAATTCTTCCTGATTAAATATTTGGCAGATTAAATTCTTCCTGATTAAATATTTGGCAGTTTAAATTCTTCCTGATTAAATATTTGGCAGATTAAATTCTTCCTGATTAAATATTAGACATATTAAATTCTTCCTGATTAAACAATTGGCAGATTAAATTCTTCCTGATTAAATATTTGGCAGATTAAATTCTTCCTGATAAATATTTGGAAGATTAAATTCTTCCTGATTAAATATTTGGCAGATTAAATTCTTCCTGATTAAATATTTGGCAGTTTAAATTCTTCCTGATTAAATATTTGGCAGATTAAATTCTTCCTGATTAAATATTAGACAAATTAAATTCTTCCAGATTAAATAATTGGCAGATTAAATTCTTCCTGATTAAATATTTGGCAGATTAAATTCTTCCTGATAATTATTTGGCAGATTAAATTCTTCCTGATTAAATATTTGGCAGATTAAATTCTTCCTGATTAAATATTTGGCATATCAAATTCTCCCTGATTAAATATTTGGCAGATTAAATTCTTCCTGATTAAGTATTTGGCAGATTAAATTCTTCCTGATTAAATATTTGGTAGATTAAATTCTTCCTGATTCAATATTAGACATATTAAGTTCTTCCTGATTAAATAATTGGCAGATAAAATTCTTCCTGATTAAATATTTGGCAGATTAAATTCTTCCTGATTTAATATTTGGCAGATTAAATTCTTCCTGATTAAATATTTGGCAGATTAAATTCTTCCTGATTAAATATTTGGCAGATTAAATTCTTCCTGATTAAATATTTGGCAGATTAAATTCGTCCTGATTAAATATTTGGCAGATTAAATTCTTCCTGATTAAATATTTGGCAGATTAAATTCTT